>JAKVQR010000004.1:0-61070 GCA_030462915.1 Petasospora meyerae | reverse complement strand
CTGTGTGTCTCTATTGTTCCGTGGTGCTGCGCTGTAGTGAAGGTTCTGTGAATCGCTCAGCAGTGTGGGAGTGCGAGGACAGCAACAACGAGCCACGCAGAGAGACGGCGGGTGTGAACTGGGACTGGCTGTGGGCTGTACGGTGTGTGGACACCTCCCAATCATCATCATGGCACTGCTGTGTGTCTCTATTGTTCCGTGGTGCTGCGCTGTAGTGAAGGTTCTGTGAATCGCTCAGCAGTGTGGGAGTGCGAGGACAGCAACAACGAGCCACGCAGAGAGACGGCGGGTGTGAACTGGGACTGGCTGTGGGCTGTGCGGTGTGTAGAAGCATCATATATGTCATGTTAGATAGCGTGCCGTACGTTTGTGCAGCAAGTTGTCAGCTAAATGTATGCAATTCATCAATGCAACAGTAGTTGAAAAGCTACGCCTGCCTCAAGGAAGCACACTTCAAAGTGTACATCCGTACAAAACTCACACAACACCCTGAAATACTCCGGAAAGTCAGGTAGTACCGGCTGGCTTAGAATTGTTGCGCTTTGGTGGGAATCCTGTAGAAAATCTCTTTGAAAAGCACTTCAGAGCTCTAGATCATCAACATTGACCGACATCTCAATGAACATGTGATTTTTTCACGCATAACTAAAGCCCAAAGCTCTATATCATAAAATTAAGTTGCACCGATGTCCAAATTTACCAGAAAGTCTCCCAAAGATCCCGGCGCCCGGTCGCGCAAAGTCCCCTGGGACTACTTTACTTACTTTTTTTAACTCACTTTTAAAGTATACGGGGTAAACAAGCTGTAATCTCTGCAAATGTCACTCACTATATATCCACTCTGACATATAACCTGCCACTTCAGCTATAAACTTTGAGACCAGTAACCTTAAGATCAAGGATCAAGGATTCATCAGACATCTACATACTAGACCCTGCATATGATTACAGCTAAAAGAGAAAAACACATGTATAAATTATTAGAAATTAAAAATAGAAATGGGCGAACTGAAGATGTAGAATGTAGAATGGACACATCAATATTCAACTGAAGAGCTTGGTCTGACCTCTCATGAACTCATCTGGGTGGTCCTCGTTGATCTCTTGCATGAAGTTAACACCTTCCTGATTGACCCAAGTCTCGTACCAACCCTTCTCTGTCCAGAAGTTCTTCACTGGCAAACCTTGGATAGGGAAGAGATAAGTCAACACACCGTAAGTGGTAAAGGCAGAGATGTAACCGGTGAAGAAAGATAGGTTGTACACGTAAGTGGCACCGATTGGAACATCGTTACCACATGCACCAGCGAAACCAACAACGTTTGGCAAGATACCGCAGATGTAGGCGACATAGGCTCTCCAGTTGACACCGATCTTGTTGTAGGTGTAGTTGAGCTTCTTATCTGCTGAGAACAGGTGCCAGATGTTGATGTAACCTCTTCTAACGAGCACGTAGTCACACTGGATGACACCAGCAACGGAGGACAAGAACACAGAGTAAGCGGACAAGTAAGTGGTGAAGTTGGCAGATGTGGTGAAGAAGTTCCATGGACAGACTGCAAAGGCAATGGCGGCACAAACGAAACCACCACGACGAATGTTGACGTACTGTGGCAAGAGGGCAGAACCATCGGTACCGGCAGCCAAGGAGTTGGCAGAAATGTTGGTACCCACTTGAGCAAGAGCGAAAGCGGTGGCAATGAAGAAGACACCGGCACGGTCACGGGAAGTGTACTCCTCGACGTATCTTGTCAAAAGATCCAATGGGGACCAGTAAGTCTCACCGTACATCACAGTGGAGGCGGAAGATGCCAAGATACCGATCAAAGATGTGATAGCGAAACAGGTTGGGATGGCAATGAGCTGTGGCAATCCAGCAGAGGATGGTTTTCTGGCCAATCTGGAGAAATCTGGAGAGTTGATCATCAAGGTGACGAAGTTGGCTAAGCAGTTCATGGTGGAGTTAACGAAGGCCCAAGCGTGGTCAGATCCTTGCAAACTTGTTTTCTGTTTCACAACTGGGCCAATTCCACCAGCACGAACAATGGTCCAGATCAAGAAGGCAATACCACCAATGGAACAAACCCAGGCCTTCACTGTGAACAAATGACGAAGAGCCTGTGGTCTGGTATATATGAATGGCAAAGAACAAAGGGAGAAGAGGAAGAAACTGAGGAATGCAAAACTGGTAGTACCAGAGCTCTCCAACTTGTTAGGAATTCTGGTATCCAAGTCGGAACCAAAAATGGCCTTAAGCATCAAGGCAACACACTCACCACCAATCCAAGACTGAACAGAGTACCAAATGATGGCCATGACAACTCTGTTTATGACTGGCCAGGCAGAACCGAAGACACCAAATGATGTTCTGCACATAACTGGGAAGGTCAAGTGGTAGTAAGAACCGACTCTAGCGGTGATACAGAGAAAGACACCAGCAATGGCGTAACCAATCCAAACAGAGAGCCAGCACTCCCACCACGACAAACCAGCCTGAACACCAGTGGCAGCGATTTGCCAGGTATTGACGTTGAATGCATCAGCAATCCAAAAACAGACAAAATTCCACCAGTTCCATGGTCTATCGGCCTCGTTGAGCAAAGGCTGCAAGTCGGAGTTAACCAAGAACTGCTCAGAGAGTGTGAGGTTTGTGTCTTTGTGAAGGGAAATCTTGTAAAGGAACTTGTTCAACCAAACTGGTTTCTTCGATGGCTTCTCCAGGAAGACGTCTGATCCCTGATCGTGGTCCTGGTCCCCATAGGACTCCAATGCGAGTTTCTTCTCATCGGTGCTGTTGACCGATGATGTATTGTTGACTTGCTTCATCTCCACGTCGGTCTTGTACGACATGTTTAATGTGTGTAGTGGATGATAATGACTGGAGTCCTTATAGATGTCTAGAGTGTTGAAGTGGATCTACCCTGGTTCTTATATTCCAGGTGATCTGTAATTATCCTTCTTGCATGAGATGCTTATCGAGATGATATCCTGTGTTCGATAAGTAAGGGTTGTCTGCGCCAATCCTTTTGACGAATTGGGCCCGCTGATCACGAATCACTCGATAGTGAAAGTCTTGATTCTTGATAGCTGCACACTAGTTTTTGCCATCTGCGATCCCTGAGTGATATTTTTGACTTCAGAAGACACTGAGATAAGATTCATTATGCATGATACAGGAGATTACAGTGTACACCTCGACAGATGACGGATCACTCCGCAAATGAGTTCACGACGACCTTAACCTTATTCCGTTTCGTTTGTTCTCTAATACCTTGGCATATTACATTCGAGTTGTAGTTCTGAACCCTGTTATACATATCACAGTTGGTTATTGAGTTTCATATAAACTGGTGCCATAATATCATGTATGTGAAAATTTTTACTTCGTAGGTCATATAGCTCACCGTGGACGCGTGACACATAGACAGCATATAAGCTTCGATCAAAAATCCGAGTCATAATTAACGCTCATATGGAGTATATCGGTCATATAGCGTCGCTTTTGGGCTGCCATATGGCATGTGCCATGAACCAAAATTCGAATGATACCACATTCATGGATATTAGAGATTAAAGATTTCAGATCGTAGCTATGAAGCAGATAGCAGGGTATCTCCTGAATAGGGTTCGTAAGTCATAGAAAAGAGTGCCATGTGGTATGTTTTCACAACAACTTCCCCATCTGTGTGTCCCCTACCACGGAAGTTCCCGTCCGCCGAGCATGCTTTGGTGCCCCACACTTTGGCGCTCGCGCTTTATCAGCCCAATTAGGTTCAATTCCGAGACAGCCACAACGGAGTTATGTAATAATACGTGTGCTGCTGATGTAAACATTATCTAACGCTACTTTTGAGACAGATTAGACCTTGGCCAATCAGTCATATGATCATTGATAGCGCCGCTTGGGAAAGACGCTAGAACATCGTCTGGAGTCTGGACTCTGGAAGCACATGAATCTCTGAGGATGGTTCACAGATTGGACCATAGATATCTTCAGTTATACACGTTGAAGTGTCAACATTTAACCATACAATAGATCAACCCAACGTAAGTAGGTAAGTAGCCTGTGGTATTCGGTATTCGGGGATGTAACGCATCGGCACGAGTTTACGACGCTGGATATGACGTAGCTGGATAAGAACTTAGAAGCCTAAACGTCAAACCGGCTATCCCGCTGATAAGGAGTCAGGACCATTAACGGGAAACACGCAGGTGCGCTTTTGCTAGGAGTCGTATCAGAATCAGTTCTGGGTCTACGTTATAGTTATGCCCAAAACACATCTCGAGAAGCGCACAACACCGGCCTGATACGGGATCAATCATCAGATCACTCACAAGCTCTTTGGGATCCATAGTACATACAGCTTTGAGTTTCCATGTAAGGACTCCTGGGTGATTAGACAAAGTGGTAACTTCGCCGGCATCACACGATATTTAGTTGCTTTCATACGAGAGTTGTATGAACTTTGAGGAACTTTCGGCGAAGATGAACCTCTCAGATCTATAGAAAGGTATCATGAATTATTCAAGGTGATAAATAATATGGGAGATGTAGGTATCGTACTCAGGAGTCCAGTCCTGATCGTCACTCAGTTCTCAACGCATCATACTTCAGCACAGCACCAAGCATAGTCATGAACCCCTCGTGAACTTGCTCAGGAGTACTGTACTCCTCAGGGTTGTGGCTCACGCCGTCCTTTGAAGGAATGAAGATCATAGAAGTTGGTACGTGCATGGCAGTAGCACAGGAGTCGTGACCAGCACCACTCACAATCTCACGAGTCTGTTCCTCGCCAAACAACTCCAATGCACTTTCACGAACACACTGGATACACTGCTCGTTGAAATGAGTAGCCGGTTGAGTGTGGATGTGCTCCAATTCGACAGTGATAAGGTCACCGGTTTCTTTGGCAATCTGAGCGAATGAGTCTTTGGCCTCCTGGATCATCTTGGCCATAACGTCATCGTCTGTGTTTCTGAAGTCCATACCAAATGTCACCTCACCTGGGATCACATTCATCACGCCTGGTGTTAAGTCCAAGGTACCAGTGGATCCCATACCGTTGTGCTTCAAGGCGATCTCATTCACTTTCACAATCATCTTAGCAACTGCCAACAGAGTGTCAGATCTCATGTTCATTGGTGTGGTGCCTGTGTGTTGGGCTTTACCCTTGACATGGACCTTCCACCAACTGTAACCTTGGACACCAGTGACGATACCAATCTTCTTACTCTCACGCTCCAAGACAGGACCTTGCTCGATATGGATCTCAAAGTGTGCAGCGATCGGAAAGCTGAGGTAACCGCACTTCAACTCACCTTTGTATCCAATTCTCTCCAACTCATCTCCGACCTTCTTTGGTACGTCATCGGTGATGGACTCCATCTGATAGATGTCCTCCTCTTTGTACACACCAGCCCACACACTCGATGCCATCAACGCCAAGGGCCATCTTGCGCCTTCCTCGTTCATCCAGTTGATCAACACGATTGGGAATCTAGGCTTGATGTTGTTCTCTTTCAAAGTTCTCAACACCTCTAAGCCGGTCAGCACACCCACGATACCGTCGTATCTACCACCAGTTGGCTGTGTGTCCAAATGACTGCCCATTGCCGTTGGTTTGGCTTCTTTCTCGATACCTTCATACAGAGCGAAGATGTTACCCATGGAGTCCACGGTTACTTTACAACCAAGGGACTCGCATTCATTCACCAACCAGTCTTTGACACATTTGTCCTCATCAGATAAGGCCAGGCGACACACGCCTGTCTGGGTTGCCAATGGGCCCCAGGAGAACTTGGCACCCCAGTTGGCTGTGGAGTGAATAGTGTTGATCAGTCTTCCTGGCTGGATCTTCAAAGTGTGGGCAGGATGTTGTGGGGAAAGATGGAGAGTGGCAGTAGACGTTGTAGTTGTCGTGGACATTGTGGTGTAGTTTTGGTTTCTGTTTGTGCTAACAGTCGATCAAGATCGTTGAAGATAGTACCTCCATTGTCTCCCGTGGAAGTATATATATATGCCCACTCTGAGTTATACGTCCTACGGTATTGCTGATATCTGTGCGCTTTCCTAATCCGGAAATCAATGGCGAACAAACGACTTCGCGGTATATAAACCCGGCGGCTTTCCGAATGGGGCAACCCGCAGTTATAAATATCTAGCCGTCTCCTCTGTTGATACTGATCCACACACAAACCTTGTACGATTGTAAAGTACGCGTGCCAACAATAGGAGCTTTGGAAAAGGATGGGGGCACAGACGTATCACAGCTACCAGCAGATCCTGGACCTCAACACGTCGAACAATGGACTGAAGCAGAGAAAGCCACGCAGGAAGTTCCAGAAGTCATCTGATGGGTGCCTTCGTTGCAAGCAGAAGAGAAAGAAATGTGACGAAAAGAAGCCCAATTGCTCGGCCTGTGCTAAAAGAGGGTTTGTGTGTGAATGGCCCAGACACGTATCTGCTCAAATGAACACCCCAGTGGAATAGACTATGCCATCAGATCAGCAATCCATTCCTCCCACCACCACCACCACCGCCACTACCACTACCACCACAAGTGTCGACGATGTGTTCATCCCCTTCGACATCGAACGCAACATGGATCCGCTCCTGCATGAGTTTCTGCACATCCAATCACATATGCAAGAAGATGACCTGCTAGATTACAAAGTGTCCCCTCGTTCCGGTGCGCTCGCTACTCCTGTACTGGAGTTTGAACAGTACGAGCACTCCATCCCGGGAGTTGAACTGTCCAAAGAAGAACTGCGGTGTTACAACGCATTCGTCTCCACTTTCCTCACTTCGATCACACCATCACATTGCGATCCCTCAATGTCCCCCATGGCTCTATTGCTCCCTTACGGTGTGGAGTCGGAGACTGTGAGAGAGATCTTCCTCGCGTGTGGAGCAACACAGCTGGCGTACACAGAAGATGAGTTCATCCCCATCTCCCATAAACGGTACGTTAAGAGTGTGGAACTGCTGGTGAACGACATCAAGAGTTCCAAAGACGGATGTGAAGACTCTCTGTTCATTGCAGTACAACTTCTACAGACACTTTGTCTCAGAGAAAAGGCGCTGGGACTCAATGCCACTAAAGGTGCCGGTCACCTCTCCGCTGCATACGAGATCTTGAAGAAACGGTTCCTTCGTCATGGGTTCCAGACAATGACGCCACTGGATATGGTACTCACAGAGCATTTCATCTTCAACTACCCCATCACGCTGATCCTGTGTCGACACGACAAGCTCTCCAAGGTGCCATCCCCTTTCACTTTCTTCGAACAGTTTCAGACCATCATCAACCCACCTTCCACCGATGTCTGGCAGCAGCACCCTATTCTTGGGGTTTCTCTCAAGGCACACGAGCTGTGTACCAAGACCACGTGGTTGATGCGTACTGCCTCGTCACCATCGCCTTCCAACGCAATCATCATCTCCGACCTTCGCCATCAAGTCACACGTGAACTCTCTACACTGTCACAGCTCTTGGATGACACTCAGCTCACAAACGCACAGAAGCAATCGATCGTCTACGCACGTGCCAAACTACATGGTTCATCGATCCTGTTGCGCAGATTGTCCCAACCAGCCATCACTATCAACTCACCGGATATCCAAAGAGACGTTGCCTAGATGATCCTGGAGATGGAATACTCTCGTCAGTTGGACCCACACCACCTCACCTCCATATGGGCAATGTTTGTAGGTGGGAGTGTGTCCATAAAGCAAGAGCAGAGAGACTTCTTCCAGCGTGGGTTTGAGACTGTCAGTAGCTTGATCAGATCCTCCTTGGCTCTTAAAGTTCTCAGGTACCTCAACATCGTGTGGGAAGAGGACGAACTTGTTGGATTGGATTTCCTCTTCGATACTACAGTGCTGGACATTGTATGTACGTAAAAATACACATGAATTCTGCTCTATACAGATCACTGGAAGTCAGCGTGGTTGAAGAATCTGAAGATTGGCAGCTCCTTAGAACTCAAGTGTTGGGAATCCTCTTCCTTCTTGATCAGCTCAAACTCCTCCACATGCTGCTTGTACATCTTCTTTGTGTTTCTCCACTCTTCCAGCAGCTCAGTGTTGTTGCAAGCTCCGTGCAAGGTTAATTGTCCATCTTCATCGAATCTCTCATCTTTTGGAGGAACACCCTTCCCTTCACAGATCTGGTTAGGCACCCAGAGTCCAATGTCCGGTTGCCAGTTGTGGTCGAAGATATTCCAGTCGTCCATTGCCTTAGTCCCGTAAAATCTCTTCAAGATCTCATCGATTCTGTGAGGCATGTAAGCCTGTCCACCTTCGTACAGAGTTCTTCTCAATGGGAAAATATCAGAGTATGTGAAGAACTGGAAGTGCTTGCAATGGAACACCTGCTCTCCCTCTTGAACTTTCCCATTGAGGTAGTTAGGTCTGTCTCTGTTGGTCTCCCACAATGCAGAGATGTCGATGTAGATACTCGTCTTCACGTCGATGAAACGGGCATCGATAAACTGATGGTTGTTCTGCTGGAGGTAGTATGGGTTGGTTTGCAACCAATACATAGCCTGGCCCTGTTCTGGGTTCTCCACCACAAGTGTGTTGTTCCAGTACTTACCGATCTTGTCCACGTCATTGATGGACATTTGCACATCCACATCGTTGTCCCATGGCAAGTTTTGCCCGTTGAAGTACCATCCAATCATGTTTCCGTAGTTGAACCACGAGATGATACCAGCGTGTTCGCACCATTTGAACCACGATCTAATCATGTGGTGGATCACCGTAATACGCTCCTCGTGTGAGATGATCTACTTGATCCATGGGAACATGTAGTGGTGCATCTCAGCCTTTCGATCGAGAGGGATGTTTGGGAAAGTGAAGTAGAACTTGTTGGCCTCGTTGACGTGGTCTTTAGAGTACTTCAAGAACCCGAGATACTTCTTCTCATCCTTGGTAGGGTTCTCGATGGCTTCGTACTTCTCGATGAGCTTGTTGATGTCTGGTTGTTTGAAGTCCTCGTGTTTCTGGTTGAGACTTGTCTTCAACGAAAGGTCTTCAAAGGCGTATCCCTTGGCTTCGTAGACCTCCTTGAACTTCTGTACCATCTCTTCTCTATGCTTGGAGGCTTCCTGGAACTTGGAAATATCCCTATTACTCACAGAGTCCTTGTTGTGGTAAATCTTAGCGAGTCCTTCAACGCCGAGTGGCTCCTCCGCTCTCTTCTCGTCCACTGGCCAGTCGACGTACTTGAAATCAGTCTCGAAGGAGATTCTCTCTGGGATGGTCCAGTAAAAGTATCTCCACAATGCTGTACACGCACCAATGATCTGTAAATGTTCTGTGACCTGCAACTTCTTCTCATAGGTCTCCTCATCCATCCATGGATCTTTCTCGTCGAACAGCTTTCTATAGCACTGCTGGTAGATGAATGCCTTCAACTCGTCTTCTTTGCCCTCGTGCTCTTCCAAAAGGCCCTCGTATGCCTGGATAAAGGCATTGGCCTGTGATGTATCGGACCAATCAGCCCAGTGGAACGAGATTGGGTTGGTCTTGAGATATCTCTCTGGTTCTGATTCTGCCTCGAAGATGTTTGTAAGACGGTTCCAATATGCTGCAGTGGTCAAGTTCGAATGGTACTCGTTCTTGTACTTGTTGGCGTTCACATTCACCACTGCCGGGGAATCAAGACTGAACTGTGAGAGGAAGCTCTTGGATTGGAAGTAAGAGCGGTGTAATCTGAGCCAGATGTCCAAGTTCTTTGTTCCTTCAACAAACTTGGAGTAGTTGGACACATCAAACACCAATGTGGAAAGAAGCCAGTTGGCAACGAGAACGATGAATGCAATGAGGAGAAGCACTTTGGACTTCAAGTACACGTTCTGTTGTCTCTGAGACTGGAACTTGGAGATGGAAGATGTGTTCATAGGCGTTGATATAAGTTTCTGCAGGAACATTAGAGGCGCCACTATCGCACCCTTCACTGCACGGGAAAGCATATTGATATTGCCTTGGTGTGTGTTGGTTGGTTATATGGTGGTGGAATGTATCGATCTGTCACTGATGATATCTTGATTCGATATATCGAGTGGGTGATATGTCGAGATCTGGCAGACGTGGTGATATAGCTGGAGTGTCCTGATTGGAAGCCAACTGAAACAGGGAGATGAAAAGTTGATCCCTCGAATATGAATGAGAGAAAGTTCACCAATGGAGGCTACCAAAGGGTGTGGAAAGGTGGTAAATTGATTGGCGGAGACCTCGAACAAGGGCGTATCACGGTCCAGAAAACAGCCTACGTAGAAAGAAGGAAAGTGGTCAAACGACAGCTAAGGAAGATCAACAGTAATTCCCTGGACTTGAAAGTTGATACGCATCAAAAAATGTCCATGTCTAGCTCAAGCAGTTGATTTGCGCTATAGCGGGACAAAGTCAATCGCTATATGGCGATTTTTTGTCTCAGATTGCCAGGGCTTGTATGCAAATCGCAGCCGCTTTGTCCAGACAAAGAATAGGGCTGCACCGCACCTAGGACGTGTCCCGAAATTTTCAGCAGTTGATCACAGTGTCATGCCATTTTGGGCGCAACAGTGAGAGATTGGCGAAACTCGCTTGGTAATCCCTTAGCTTATCAACTGGTGTCCTGATGGGTTATGAAGCCCGCACTGGACCCATCGCTCAGCCAATTGCAGCTGCGGATTTTCAAATCGAACCTCACAGCTTCGCGAAAGGAAAAAGCCTGCCTATCCAAAGGAAAACACATGGATGTGATGAAGGGATTGTATGGGTAGACCTTGAAAGCCTATTTGAAGCCTCGCCACACTCACACAAACGTTGTCAAAAATGGTTTCCGTAAGTTCTTCAAAATGAAATGATCCACGAAGGAGTGCAAGACTAACATGACCCGCGCACGTACAGTACATTGCTAAGCCAGCCATCAAGGCCGTTCCACACTGGGGCAAGTTGAACTTGAAGACCCTCATCTCTTACACTCCAAACCTCATCTTCTGGGGTGCTGCCTCCACTTGGGGTATTGGTGTCTTCACCCAGGGTATCCCAGTCTTCCAGGACGCTTTGTACAAGAAGATTCCATTCCTCGGTGACCACTGGGTCGTTGAGGTTGACTCCGAGGACGTTCCATTCTGAACAGCTCTTCCCTTGCATGTTAACGAAACACACATACGAACCACCCAGCTTATTATTATTATATTCACCATCTTGTCTTCTCCCATGGTACCTCTTCCAATGAGGTTCCGCTGAGATCAACTCTGTCCATATAGCTCCCGATCTCATCTCCATTTTGTGCCATTCAATTAGAACGACATCCTTTATGTTAAACTTCGTCGTTACAATGCTGTAGTATTTGTCTATGTACATGTCATTAAATCAATCCAACATCCCTACTTCCCTGAGATGGTTGTATATGCCAGTCACCGCACTCTCGTCTATCATTCCACTCGATTGCTTCTTCTGGATGTCCTCCAAGCACCAATTCAGCACTTTCGTGTTACGATATTGGATAGCAGCTTTCAACACTACTCCGACCAAGTCCATATCATGTGAAACATAAGCCTCAATGGCTCTTTGTGCTGCTTTGCTCTGCTTAGGTTCACCATTGGGTATCCTCATCTCAAACCCGGATCCGTCCTTTGTGATTCTCAAACCGGACAGAAGTTTATTGATGGCCTTCATCACTGCCTGTTCTGAGAAGTTGAGGTCAATCATACCATGGATGATGGAGATGTAAGGTGATACACCGAGATTTGTCGTAGTGTGTGGTGGTGTCATCTTGTGTATCAGCAGACCGGGATAGATGTCTTCATCCTCGGTGAGTTGGAATCTCTTGGAGACCTCTTTTAGTAGTTGTGTGTTTTGGGAGTTCACTGCACATTGTATGATGCTTTTCAGGTTTGGCTCCGAGTAAATATGCGTTGTTTTCAGCATTGTGTGTGACAGAACGTTCCCGAGGATCTGGAAGTTCTCATTGTCGATGGAATTGTTGATTGTCTCGAGTATACGGCCAAATGAAAGAGTGTTAAAGTTGGTGCTGAGTGTTGCAGAGGCACCAGCAATGAGGAACTCTGGTGTGAACTCGGTGATCTTTTGGTAATGCGTTAGGAGGTCCCGTAGTCGGTTGGTTTTGTATCCTCTTGTGTAGAGCCTTGGAGACACTGATAGTAGGTCGTGCGTAATTGCTGGCCTCACGCTCTGAGATTGGTAGTGTGTCATCAAGGTGTTCACAGATATCCTTGAAACCATCTCGTGTATCTCATTAGACGGTAAACGGTCCATAAACTCCTCGAACGACGAGATTGTCTGTTCTTGTGTGTCGATCATCTCCAGTAGACTTCTCATCAGCTCTTCTTTGACGTCAAGTGGGAGCTTCTGAAAAGCTGTGGTATTCAGTCCGTCTTTGAAAAGATTCTGAATCTCTTCGTTCATGTGAAATAGTGAGAGCAGCTGTTCGACAATCATTCCCTGGATGCGTTCTGCCTTGATGTCTCTTGCTTCTCGTGGTCCTTCAGAATCAAGTTCTTCTTCGGTATACGGTAGATCGGAGTATCTTGTTGTGCCGAGCTTGGACAGTTCATCTTCCATCGCCTCATGCAGATCTGGTATCTTCCCACTACCCTCCATTCCCAAAAGTTTTTGTGCCTTTTGATCATCTAGCTCCGCGGGACTCTCGCTGTTGTCGGAGTTGTGCTGCTTTGATGCTATTGTACTCAGTCCACGCCACGTCGCCACAAGTGTGAGCCCAAACATGTTTGTAGAGAGGAAAAGAAGGTTCGATGGAGCTGTGAGGTACGACCAAAGGATCTAAGTGGGGGTATGCGGTGCAAGACGTCGTGATCTGAGACGATGGTGTGTATGTGTGTGGAAATGCGTTCGTGAATGTAACTGGAACTGGCGGGGGATATGTGTGAGGTGACACCCCCGCGTTCGTATGAGCAGTGTCATCTTTGGATTCTATGCAGTAAACTGGCTTCAGAGCAACTTCAATATTCAAAAAGGTATCATTCGATCTGTAAAGTTCCTCTTGATTGGTGGGCTCATCTCAGACGGGATTTTTCACCAATGAATCTTTCATCCGTACACCACAGTAATAGGCCAAGACGGACCACCACCTCTTTGGACTTGAAGAACATGATAGAACCCATTGGCTGATGATCACTTGGATAGACTAATTCCCCATCAAACAATACAAACATGGTCTTCCATCTTAACCTCAAAGCATCTCTTCAGGGACTCACCGACTTACAACCAACCGACACCGAGCAGTCGCCTTTCGAATACACTTTCCAGATCGCATGCACCAGTTGTCGTGAACAGCATGACAAGGAGATAACCATCAACAGATTTGAACAACACGAGATCGAAGGGTCCAGAGGTGAGGCAAACTTCGTAATGAAGTGTAAAATGTGCGGACACGCATTAAACGTCTCCATCACAAGAACCAAGAACAGTTACACTTTTGAAGACTCAGAAGAAGGTAAGAAGGTCGCCATCTTGGACATCGAGTGTCGTGGTGTGGAACTTGTTAAGTTCATCCCATAGGGTAACTTCCAGGCTAAGGGTGCTGAATCGTCAACAAAGTTCGAGGAGATTGATCTTACAGAAGGAGAATTCTACGACTATGATGACAACAAAGGTGAGGAAGTCTCAATCACCGAAGTGGAATGGGAAGTGGCTCGTTCTTGATCATACTACGTCTCTTTTCAAGTATGAATAACTTATAATGTTTCTGCATAATAATATATAACTTCACTTCAGATCATCCCGAAAATGAACACGGCAACACCAGCCATCAAGGCATTCAACTGAGCCTGAGATCTCAACCCATCACCAGCACCACCCTGGAAAGTCGAGATGGCTGGTACAGATGAAGCCTCCAATACACCACTAGATGACTGTTGCTCAACGACGTCTGGAACACCAGTGGTGATCATCGGAGTCAGCGTAGTCTGCAAGGAAGTACTTGGGCTGACACTCGTTATGACGGTAGTGGATCCCTCTTCATCCTTAGTGGTCAACAAAGAAGTGATCTCAAGAACGCTGGTGATAGTGGTGCTTGTTGACTCTTCAGGAGCAGGAGATGTAGCATCACTGGTGGTCTCCACATGCGCAACGCTAGAAGCCTTGCTCTCAGCAGGTGGGGCGGAAGAGCTGCTAGATGGAACGGCCTTGACTGTAGTGAAAGTAGAAGATCCACCGGTAGACACAATAGTGGTAGAGTCAGGGACCCGGGTAGCAGTAGTAGATGGCAACGGAGTGTATGTGGTGACGATGGATTCAACCCCATTGGACTCAGAAGTAACAACAACAACTTGAGCGGTAGTCTTAGAAATAGAACACTCGTCATTGGAGCAAGATGTGACTTCAAATTCAGTGGTCTCGACGTGTGGTCCAGATGACGTGGTAATGGCCACAGTTGATGCTGTTGTCTCCTTATGTTCCACCTCAGAAGGCTGAGTACCAGTGGTCTCAGCTGGGGTATTAGTATCTGGCACTTCCTTGTTAGTACCCTCAGATGTAGTAGAAGTCTTTGGAGTGAGAGTGTTAGAAGTAGAGGCAGTCTTGGTGATACTTTGGTGCTGTTCGGTAGCGGTGGTGGAAGGAGTAGAGGCATCACCCTTAGAAGTAGTGGCGGTCAATGGACAGTATGTGGTGTACTCAGTGACAACACCATCAGACGTGGTTGTGACAACAGTGATCTGAGCAGTAGACTTGGATGTGGTACATGAATCACCATCACACGAAGTCACTTCAACCTCTGTAGTAGGAACTGTCAATGTGCCAGTAGATGAAGTTGAAGTAGGAGTAACAGGCTTCACAGTGGTGAAACTCGATGAGCCATCAGTGGAAACAACAGTGGTAACTTCAGTATTGGATGACTCTGTTGTGTGTTCTGTGGAAGTCGCTGTTAGCGGACAGTAGGTGGTGTACTCTGTAACAACGCCTTCAGATGTTGTTTTGACGACTGTTAGCTGTGCAGTGGACTTAGTAGTGGAACAGCGGTCGCCATCACAAGATGTAATCTCCACTTCAGTTGTCGTGATGGGTGTAGTTGTGGTACCAGAAGCAGGAGTAGCAGAGGTGGAAGACATGACAACTGGTTTGACAGTGGTATAAGTGGATGATCCAGAAGTGTATACCACAGTGGATGAAGAGGTTACCGGTTGCTCAGTAGTAGGGGTGGTGGTAGTATCAGTCAATGGACAATAAGTAGTGTACTCAGTGACAACACCATTGGAAGTTGTGGTAATCACAGTGATCTGTGCAGTTGTCTTCGTTGTTGAACACTTGTCAGCATCACAGGATGTTATCGTGACTTCAGTGGTTGAAATTGGCGTCTCCGTTGTTGGAGTTTCAGTGGTTGTTCCAGAACCGGTAGCTTCAACACCTGTAGAGGTGGTTGGAGTAATGTCCTTAGACTCGATGGTACTGCTGTGTGCAGATGGAACACCTTGGGTTCCAGTGGATGAGATTGTCGTACCAGTAGACAAGGATGACGAAGAGGTGACTGGAATTGGTTTCACGGTGGTGTATGTCGATGAGCCACTGGATGTCACAAAAGTACTCATAGAAGTTGGAGTAGCATCAGTGTCTGTGGAAGTAGCAGTTATGGGACAGTATGTAGTGTACTCAGTAACGACACCATTGGAAGTAGTAGTGACAACTGTAATCTGTGCAGTAGTGACAGAGGTAGAGCAAGTTTTTTCATCACAAGACGTCAAGCTTACCACAGTAGTCTCTGGTGTTGTAGTGGAAGTCGGTTCATGAGTGATTGTAGCAGAAGTGGATGCTACTGAAGAAGTAGCTGTCAAAGGACCAGTAGACAAGGATGCTAAAGATGTGCCTGTGATAGGTTTGACAGTGGTGTATGTCGATGAGCCACTGGATGTCACAAAAGTACTCATAGAGGTTGGAGTAGCGTCAGTGTCTGTGAAAGTAGCAGTCAGAGGACAGTACGTGGTGTACTCAGTAACGACACCATTGGAAGTAGTAGTGACAACTGTAATCTGTGCAGTAGTGACAGAGGTCGAGCAAGTTTTTCCATCACAAGACGTCAAGCTGACCACCGTAGTCTCTGGTGTTGTAGTGGAAGTCGGTTCAGTGATTGTAGCAGAAGTGGATGCTACTGAAGAAGTAGCAGTTAAAGGACAATAGGTGGTGTACTCTGTGACGATACCATTAGAGGTTGTTGTGACAACCGTAACCTGAGCAGTAGTAACCGATGTGGAACAAACCCCCTCGGAACATGAGCTTTGGGTAACCAATGTGGTCTCAACAGAAGAAGGCTCATCAGATGGGGTGGTAGTGATAGCGCTGGTTGTTGTTGTTGTGTCGGTGAGAGGACAGTAAGTGGTGTACTCGGTAACAACGCCATTGGAAGTAGTAGTCACAACCGTGACCATTGCAGTTGACACTGTGGTGGAACACTCCTACTCGGAGCATGATGTGGAAGTAACAAGAGTTGTCGTGATAGGAGTTGATTTGGTCTCGGATGAAGTAAGTGGACACCAAGTAGTGTACACGGTAGTGACTCCCATGGATGTAGATGTTGCGATAGAGACCAAAGCAGGCGAGGTGGTTTCCTGGCATCTATTTTCAAAGCAGTTGGTAATTGTGACAATCGTTGTCTCTGGTGTAGGCTCTCTGAAGCCAGTAGTCTGAGAGAAAGCTTCGATGGAGAGTGCGGCGGAACTTGAGGGAATCATACTTGGAGTGTCAGAAGACTCAGAAGACTCAGAAGACTCAGAAGACTCAGAAGACACATCAGTAGCAGTGAGAGGACACCATGTTGTGTACACAGTGACAATACCAACGGATGTAGTGGTAGCAAGGGACACCAAAGCAGGCGATGTTGTGAGCTGACATCCTTCAACCGAACAGGATGTGATGGTGACAATGGTGGTAGATCCCACAAGATCGGTCTCCACAGTAGACACTGATGGGGTGTAGATGAATGAGTCCTCGGTAGAAGAAACAGACACAGCATCACTGGAACTGTTGGCGTAGAAGGCTCCTTGCGACATGGCAACTGAGGCCAAGGAAGATAGCGCTAGGGAGCTGAAGAGTCTCATGAGGGTGTGGTCGATGGTGGATGTGAGAGAAATGATAATACTGAGACGGACATGGGAACAGAAAAAGGATCATGATTCATTTAAGTACCAGCGACTACCAATCATTGCCGCCCGTGTCAAAGTGGGCTATCACTCATCTCTGAAACCAATCTGGATCAACCGTCATGATGTGAAGGGTCTAGCCCCTGCTCTCCTTGCCGCACTATGTGAAGAGGCCATGAGATGCATCTCGTAAGTCATGCCCAGAACACCAGACTTGAGATGTTTACGCTTTTAACTTTACGGCGTCCCAGTTGAATGGCGTCCCATCGAATTCATCGTTGTCAGATATGTGTTTGAGGTTGGCGATGGGTGACGCGGCCCTACGCGCGAGCCTGTAACAGACATGAAACCGAGAGTCCCACAGAAGAATGGCAACCACAATCAGCCGACGTTGACGGTTGCTCGTTTGTGTTGGCCTAATGAGGCGATAGACTATCCGAATCAGGAATACGGTATTTCAATATATGTCTGTTTCAAGTATTAGTTGTAGAAATGCCCAGTAGGGTGGAATTTGAGCATGGTGAGGTGAACATCAACACCGGGTAACCCCAACACGGAAATCACCGCGTAAAGGCCAAAGCGTGAAGCTCATCGGGTACTCACGCGTGCCTTGATCGAGCAGAGATCGACTTCTAGGCCCTGTGTGAAACAATGGGACAAGACTCGGCTAGGAAATCCTCACAGCCTTCGATCAGTCGGTTCTTCAAGTCATCGCCCAGCAAATCCGGTGGCACAACGCCCAAACCCATCACTCCGTCCTCATAGCCCTCCAAGGTTGAAGTCATTTCCCTCGATGATGACGATTTCAGCGATGATGATATCACAATAACGGGACATCATGATGTTCCAGCTAAGGAAACTAACGAGAACACGCTGCCCTCGTCCCCAGTTAAACCACTAACCAAAGAGAGCCCGACACCGCTGCCGCCACAGGTACCGCCGCTGGATCGAGCCAGAGAATTCCTCTTCAAGAAGAACGCAGCCACTGTTGAGCCTACTCCAGAGCAGCTGGAACTCAGAGAACACTACAAACATAAACTCACTCAGAATATATTCCATGACCAACAGCAACAGCAAGCCGCCCGTGGCAGTGATGATGAAGACGCAGATGAGCCCACACCGCCTCCAGTCAAGAAGGCCAAGAAGACATCGAAACTCACACCGCTCGACGAGCAAGTCAAACAGCTTCTCATCCAGCATCCAGACAAAGTGCTCGCTATCCAGGTGGGCTACAAGTACAAGTTTTTCTGTCAAGACGCTGTGAAAGTCCACAAGATTCTCAACATCATGCTCGTCCCAGGAAAGCTCAACGTGGTGAACGAAACACCAGCCGACAAGATGTACAGCAAGCTGGCCTACTGCTCCATCCCAGAACCTCGTCTACATATCCACCTGCAAAGACTGCTCGAGCGTGGACTCAAGGTTGGAGTTGTTGACCAAGTGGAGAACAGTGCCATAAAGGCCGTGGAAGGAAAGTCGTCTTTGTTCAAGAGAAAGATCACAAACGTGTTCACCAAGGCAACGTATCTGGAATACCAAAACGGTCAAGATTCTAGTGAAGACAGATCTCCGGACTCACTCATAGCTATCATCGAAGCACCACAGTCTGAAACCTCATCGTCTTTCACCATCGTCTCTGTACAGCCCTTGACTGGAGAGATCATCTACGACGAGTTCAATGATGACTTCCTCAGGAATGAACTCGACACTCGTTTGCTCCACCTTGAACCTATCGAGATTCTTCATTTCGAGAACAATCTCACCAAGCCCACAGCCAAGATCATTGAGGAGTTCAAGAGACAACACACCATACAGATACGAACTGTTACCTACCCGGAGGTGAAGAGGGTGTACTACGAGACATATCTGAACGAGTTCACTGCAACAAATGATAGACTGTTTGACTTCTTATCTACAAAGTCTCCAGAGTTTCAGACTGCCTGCAGCTTGCTGGTTGAGTATCTCACAGAGTTCGAGTTGGAATCTGCTTTCAAACTAGTACATAACTACCAGAGTTTCAAAGAGGCCAACCACATGACACTGAACGCTAACACGCTTCAAAACCTTGAGATCTTCCACAACAACACTACCTTTGATGACTACGGATCCCTCATGTGGCTGCTCAACCACACAAGAACCAAGTTTGGATACCGACTACTAAGGAAATGGGTAAGTCAGCCACTCATCGATCGAGAGCTGATCGAGCAGAGACTCAACGCTGTCCAATACATCCGTGAACAGTTCAGCCATTTCACTGAGAGTCTTGCAGGTGTCATGAAAGGGTGCCCTGACTTGGAGAAGATGTTGAGTCGTATCCACTACGGTAAAGTCAAACGCAAAGAGCTGTACATCTTCTTGAACAAGCTGGATGAAATCACACGTTTGGTGATCAAGTTTGGTAAGACCGATATCATTCAACATCTGAAAGATCCGTTATTGCATCAGATATTTGAGAAGCTCATCCGTCTTGTGTTGGAAGTCAATGCTTCCCGATTTGTCGACATGATCAACTCACAGTACGCTATGGACGATCGAACCACAGACTACATTCGCAAGTACTTCAATCTTTCCAAACTCACCATCAATCAGGACGAGATTGTTGCTGAGAACAAAGCCATTGATGAAATCAATGCATCCCTTGATGCTGAATTGAAGAAGATCCGTGAGTTCCTAAGACGTTCATCCATGGAATACGTTGAGAAGAGTGGTGAGAAGTACCTCGTTGAAGTGAGAAACGGCATACTGAAGATGATCCCCAAGACCTGGATCAAGATCAGCTCCACGAAACTTGTTTCTCGGTTCAGAACCCCAGAAGTTGCAGAGTTGAACACTCAGATGAAGTATCACGACGAGCTCTATCTCAATGCTTGCCAAGCTGTCTATCGGAAATTCGTTGGCCACATCGATGAGCATTACACGGAACTAAACGACATCATCAAATGTCTGTCCCACTTTGACTGTCTTCTATCGCTCTCTGCAACTTCACAGGGAGCCAACATGTGTCGTCCTACGTTTGTGGATTCGAAGATTGTGCGTGTGGAAGGTGGCCGTAACCCAATCATTGAACAGCTGAGTAACTACGTCTCCAACGACATCGATGTGGATCCGAAGTTGAGAAGTATGATCATCACAGGACCAAACATGGGTGGTAAGAGTTCGTATGTGAAGCAGATTGCATTGATTGTCATACTTGCCCAGATTGGTTGTTTTGTTCCAGCAGACTCTGCCACGCTGGGTATATTCAACTCGGTTCTTACGAGAATGGGTGCCCAGGACGACCTCATCAAGGGAGAGTCCACGTTCTTCACTGAGATGTCCCAGATGTTACAAGTTTTGAAGAATCTAAGATAGGAGAAGGGAAACTCATTGGTGATACTTGATGAGATCGGTCGTGGAACCAGTACTGTGGATGGTATCAGTATTGCCTCATCGATTCTGGAGTACTTGGTGCAGAATGAGCCCAATACATTGGTTCTGTTCATCACACACTTCCCATCGGTGTGCAAACTTGCAAACTCTTACCCTGGTATGGTGAAGAATTATCACATGGGATACATCGAACACAGACAACACCCAGATGATTGGCCCAAAGTCACCTTCTTGTACAACCTCGTGGAAGGTGTAGCTAAGAACTCATATGGATTGAACGTTGCCAAACTTGCATTCATCGATGAAGATATCATCAGAACTGCACATGCCATCTCGAAGGAAAGACAGAGACAGGTCGAACAGAGTCACAGGATCGTCAACACCACTAAGCTTGTCAAGGCTATCAAGAGTGTCCTGGAGCTTTCCGATGGAAACTTGAAAGAGGTACATCGTCTTGTTGAACTACTGGATAGCGAGTAGGATATTCTATAACGTGGAAAATGAGACATATGAATTCATGATGTGTGTAACTCTATCAAAGAGTCAGAATTTTGTTTTAAATATACTTTTGCTGCTCGATCTCGATCTCGTATTGCTCACAGATGTGTAACTGATCGAACCGTACGAATTACCTGGTCCATATATGGCAGGGTCGTCTGTGGTGTTACCGTCATGCACCAACGTCATAGAGTTGAAGTCACCAAATGGATCGTTGTCCTCAGTTTCCCCATCGCTGACCAGGATGGTTTCCTGTGTGATGTCGATAGACTCCGAAGTGTGTGGCTTGTTTTTGTGGAAATCAGCACCATGCTTGGATAGTACTGGGATCATTGGTGGTGGCTGGTTACGTAGAAGTGCCCATTGTACATTCTTGAAGAATGGATGGTTCTTGATATCAGATGCACCCAACTTTGATCCTAGTCTCTTGTGCTCGTCCTTGATGAGAAGCTTCTTTATCAGATTTTTGCATGTGGAAGAGACACTCTTGTTGTCTGGGAAGCTGACATCTGATTTGAGGATGTGTGAGAAAGTTTGGTTTCTGTTGGCTCCCTTGAATGGCGTGGTTGCGTAGAGCATCTCATAGATCAGGATTCCAAGAGTCCACCAATCCACTGCCACGGTATGGCCCTTCCCTCTAATGACTTCAGGTGCAATGTACTCCTCTGTGCCGACAAACGAATTGGTTCTGAACCCATCGATACAATCATTGGTATTCAGTGTCATCATGTTCTTGTTGCTGGAGTTCACGGACATCGATGGGTTCTTGGTGGAGTCCGTCTGCTTGGAGAGATCAAAATCAGAAAGCATGATATGACCAGATTGATGAAGTAGGATGTTCTCTGGTTTCAAGTCTCTGTAGATGAATCCCATCAGATGTAGATACTCCAAGGCAGCAGTGACTTCGGAGGCATAAAATCTAGCGTCATCCTCTGATATGCACTTGGACTTTCTTGTTTGCAAAGCTCTAAAGAACTCACCACCCATGCAGTACTCCATACACAGATAAAGGTAGTCTTCACTTTGGAAAGAGTGGTATAACGTCACGATGAATGGATGGTTGGATGTTGCAAGGATCTCCTGTTCGGCCAAAGCTCTCTTGATTTTGTTTCTCTCGATCATGACTTTCTTACTGAGCACCTTCATGGCATAGAGTCTGTTGGTCGTCTTCTCACGCACCAAGTAGACCTTACCGACGTCACCTTTACCAAGAAGTCTAATTTTTTCGAAAGACTGTGGTCCCACTTGCAAATCAGTGATCTTGGTTGCATGGGAGTTCATGAATGACTTTTTGCGAGGACGAGTGGTGGAGGTTGACTTCTTCTCCTCGATGCCGTTGAGTTTCTTCTCTGGAGATTCAGTTGATATCTGTTTTAAGTTCAAAGGAGCAGAGGCAACACGTCTCAACACCGGTTTTACCTAAGGATCTGTTTCCTGTGTACCCTAACTCTCTGGTGATGCGGTGACTTCTTCCTCGATCTGATCCAGAGATGATTTGGAGTCGCCTTGTGTCTTCTGTAACGAGAACGGAAGTGGTCCCTGACCGTTGGCCTCCACTTTGATGTCTGAAGTATCGAAGTCATCAGCGTGTTTTGGAAGACCTTGATGAGCAAAGTACGGTTGGGAAGAGACCGTAGAAGTTTGTTCACCAGAACCGTTGGACGGGAGTGCAGTGGAGGACTTGTTAGATTTTGATGGTGGATTTGGTGATGAGGGTGAGCGCATCCTTCTGACAGCTGCAAATATCGATGAACTGGACTTCTGTTTGGTCAGTGGTGTTTGTTGTGGTTGCTCATCTAGTGGTGTCTCGTGATGGGTAGGTGTAGTTGGAAGTTGTGTGGGTAACGGATTGAGATCATGCGCCTTCTCTGGGACTTCCAGCTTGACTTCCTCCGTTACATCTTCAACTTTAGCGTCATTGGATATCGTGGGTGAAGCTGTATTGGAAGATGAGTTCATCTTGAACAGACTTTTCAGCTTGGTGGAGAACTTCTTCTCAGTCTCCGGTGTATCCTCCCTGTCTGAGCGTGACTTTGTAGGCACTTCGGACTGTTCTGTACTCTGTTCAAGAGTCACCGCTTCAAGTGCTGGAACCAGATGCTCATGGATCTTAGCGGATGGCAAAGGAGCTGAGGAATCATCTTGGTTGAAGTAGTCTTGTGATTCTGTAGGGATATCTGAGGGCGTTGGTGGACGGCTGTTCTTATCGAGGCCGAAACTGAACATCTTCCCAAGCGATACTGATCTGGATCTCAGTCTCTATATGCCACTTTTGGGTTTCTCTGTGACATCATGGATTGCGCTTTTGTTCTAACTGGTTTCCTTCTCGAGATCTTGCGCGTTGCTGGCGGCTAACGATGGGGTCACGATTGACGGCGTGTTGAGTGTGGTCGTCATAGCAAAAACAGTGGGTTCGTTGATCGATTGGACTCTTCCACTGTTGATTGTACAACTTCACAGAATGATTTCAAGATCAGCTCTCCGACAGCAGTGGATGTGTTTCTGTAGCGATGGTTCGAGGCAGTGCGCTTTAGGCTGGACTCAAATGGGGAAAGACTGCTTTGGCGGCTCTTCCTCTTGTTCTTCTCTCGACGAGCGCTTCGTGTTTAGCAATTTCAGGGTTACGTGTCGGTCTTCGAGTATCCCTGCAAAGTATTCACTATGCTAGTCTCTACACCGATCAAACTCTCCAATTGCTGGAAACTACGAGAACTGTGGGTGGTACATCAAATGGTACCGTGAAGCCTGGAGAGCCGCGTTTCCTCCTGCATTCGGTATAATTCGCGAGAGTAGGTGGTAGGGGCCACACACTTGAAGGAGCGTGCTGGGTGGTCAATGCGGGGACCCCGTAGCCGGAGTAAATGCTACGGTGTACGGATGTTTCATTACCTATGTACCCAACGGCGCCGCATATCTACTTGCGTGCAACTGTCTATTTACACCCTCCACTCTCAGATCGAAACGTAGTAGAAACAGAACAATCAGCTAGACAGTATCACTGCCGGTGATGTATCGGGCTACCCAACAATGATCATATATGGCTGTGTTGCGGAATATAATAGCCCGCTCGAGCTGATGTCATGATCCCTCATGAGCGCTTATGCTAGGCCCAAAATTCCACCATCGACATTGGCTACAAACTACACAGTTAACATGACGCCCTATCTGCCACAGCTACATATAACACTCTTGTGACTCGTGAGGATCTCCCAATCATAACGCCATGCATATCACCAACAATAGTATAACCAATGTGTTCCTCAAACTCGCCCGAAAGATCAAGACAAAATGCAACCACCTGTCGTCCAAGAGATAGGCGCAACAGCCGGACAAGACCATGTAGACGATCTCCCAACTTCCACAGAGAAGGCTATACACACCACAAATACACCTACAGGCACTGCTGAAGCTTCCCCAGACTGTTTGGATACAATTTCTCATCCTTATCCTGGAGACGTCATATTTGGATCTCCACAGTGTCCTCGAGGCTGTTCCACAGTTGCAGTGTCTCGTCGTGGTGGTTGACGATTCTCCTCCAGGGTATTTGGACCCTTGGTTCCGACAGTTACCAGGAGTGTCCCACATCCCACTACATGAGTATGAGAAGCTGATCATCACTGGTAAGAGCTCCTCAATACCACCCATAGTGATGCTGTCGTTGAGATTTGTCTGTTTCGATATCTTGTCATCGCCTTCCTCCAATGGGGACTTCTCCGACCCGGCATTGGGCAGACTCCTCTTGCACATATTCCACAAGAAGAACACATTCCTGGTATCACATCTGAGGAAGCATCATTTCCAGCAGATTGTGGATTATTATCATGTCCCTGGGTTACTTTCCATTATTGCAAAAGGAAGGTTCCATTGTCCATTTGAGAGTTACAATCCCAAAAGCACCCCGCCAACATCTAGCTTCGACCAATATCAGATTGTCGCTTTTGGTGCACCTCTTTCTGGAGTACCCATCAACATCGACACAGCCCAAACAGTACATTACAATACTCGTGAGGAGTTTTTGTTTGGCCCCCCTCTTCTTTATGAAGACGTGAGTAACTCTTCTCTCATCTACTCAAGAAAACGCAAAGATAATTGCAGGGACAGTTTCATGATGCATGACTCAATACTCAGCTTCAGGAAGTCTGTCGACTGGGAAACAGCGTTTGGGAAATGCGTTTGGAATGCTTCTGTTGATATCGTTGATGGAGATCGTCAATTTTGGAACGGTGTAAAACCAGATCAGATAATGGTGGGGCTCCTCTACGGCGTGCCGGTGAACGTTCTACGGGTAAACTTCTCCAGTGCGAGAATCCCAGTGCCCACATTACATATGCCATTGCACAATATTAGGTGTGTGCGTCAAAGGCTGCAAGGTCGCAACAGAGAGGTTCTCATCTTGAACAACACTCATTGGAGCTTCCAGACACCATACGGCCTGGCAAGGGACAATTTCAGGCCAAATGCCCGCACAACAGCTCAAGACCAATACGAACAGTCGCTACTAGAAGCCGAAGAGTGTCTGGGTCAAGGCTCTCTATTTGAGCTATACGCGCGGATAGATGCCATCAACATGGTGATGACGGGGCACGGGGGTCTCTGAGATCATCGAACAGGTGAAGATCTTCGGTGTTCCCCAATCTCTACAGCTCTCATGTCCAAATCTGAAGAGGCTTGTGTTGATAAGTTTATCACACATGGAATATGTCTCTGAGAACTTAACCCATATCATCAAACCATTCTCGAACCATCAGATTGAAGAGCTATCCCTCATAGGTCACCACACAGACCGCATTACACTTCCAATCAACCAACTTCCGAAGTTCCACTGGTGGGATCTGAACCACCTTGCCTTTAACCTTACGCATCTAGTAGTGGTGAATTATAACACAAGCATGATTATGGGGCGCAATCTGGTCCGATTTGAGGCATTGCGGTACTTGGAAATCGATGTGATCGATCAAATAGAATTCTCTCAACAATACTTCCCAGTTCTAGAGCAGTTCCTGATTGGATCATCGTCTCGATCCACTACGGAGGAGGACAGGTTGGAGATTCAACTTACTGGCTACGAAGACATCCCAGCCATTGCCGTTCCGAGCTAGCTTTTCACCATTCAAGACCGAGTGGCAATCAATGGGAAGTACCTCGTGCATCCACATTCATAGCCAATTTTGACAACATACGAGATCTTCTGGAACTACAACGGTAACACTCTGGAGTATATGCACACACTGATGCTAAGGGATAACAAGTCGTTGTTTGATTTAGTGCACACAGAGTACCGAGACATGAGCCTTTTAAGAGACCAGGTGATCAAGTCCGAGGAGGTTGTTGAGCATCGTTTAACACGGCCGAGATACACAATACCGCTTAGGAGAGTGAAGTTTGAATATACACGGTGCTTGATGTATCCCTACATGAGACAACCTTCCTCATGAGTTATATAAAGTTATGAGTTAACAAACAAACAGCCCCCACATCTATAAACGCTACTACACCTCACTCTCAACACATGACGTCATTATAGAGAACCTAGGCGACTAATCAACTCTCGTGAAGTTTGTACCAGCCTCTGATATCTTCACCTCTCGTTCCAATAGCTCTTTGTATCCGACCGCATCCCTTAACGTCCATCAACCACGGATGGTTCGACCATCCACCTGCATCGACTCTTCTCTTGGGATTGAACTCAAGCATGGGCAGCAAGAAGTCCGAGATTTCCCTAGCGACATCTTCTTCCATGCGATACTTATCCTTCAGCACATCCTCCAACCCCCAGAATTTGAGTTCTTTGATTCTCTGTAGCGTACAATAATCCTCTTTGAAGTACCTGTCGGCGTACTTGCAACTGCTAACGTAACGAGCCCAATCGTCTTTACCGGGATTCAACAACTCCATAATCATACCAATATGGTCCTCGTATCTATCATGATTCTTCCCGGAATGTGGATCAAACAGATAATCCTTAGTCAGTAGTTCAAACACCACACATGCAAGAGACCAAATATCAGCGGAACAACCCCATCTTCCTCCCAGTAAAGTCTCCGGTGCTCTATATTGACGGGTCTGTATGTCATCGGTGAAATGACAGTTGATATAACACCCATTACCCAAATCCGTGAGCTTCACATTGATCAGGGCAGTGATGTCTGTGTCTTCGTCCTCGAGTGACAAAGCAGAGAGTCTGTTCTGTGCTGCTTGAAATGTCTCTTCAACTGAGCTTGTGTCATCGTCGTTCTCTCCCTCTTCTGAATTGGCCTCCGAGGCAGATACCCTGAAGGTCGACGTCGAAGTTGGTGCAGTGGATGGAGATATGGATGGGTTTGTATGTAATGAGGATCTGTGTGATGCTGGAGATGACTCTTCCAGTTCATAACAATGAACAGTCCCCTGGTTGAACCGTTTCGAAACCTCTGCAGATCTTGCAACCCGTCGTGATGCCACACTGAAATTGCTAGTGAAGTAGTCTCTGAAGTCAGCATTGACAGAGGCGGAGAGTGGTGATGGCAACGGCTTGGAACATCTCACTGGGGTGTAACGACGAGCACGGGCTCTTAGAGGTGGTGGTACCGGTACTGTATCAGGTGAGCACTGTCTGTCTCTGTGTTCGTTGTTTGATGCCCTTCTAACACAGCGAACAAACTTCTCCACGTCTTTGATCTCAATCAAGATATTCTCTGGTTTGATATCTGTATGGATGATTCCACAGTAACGATGCAAGTAGTCCAACGCCTGTAGGATCTGCTTGGTGATCTTCTTAGTGATGGATATGGGGACTCCTCCGTAGGACTTCTCCAGTGATAATAGTGAAAGGAACTCATTATCTGAGCACCCACGCTTGAAAGACTTGGAACAGTCGTTGATGAGCTTTAGAGAGGACTCTCCCAACAACTCCAACACCATGCAGACGTGCCTTCCATGAGGTCCATCGTGGTAAAACCATTCGTACATCTTAGCAACACGGTCGTACCCTGGATGTGTGCGGTCTCCTCTCTTGGTCCTTTCAAGCATCGCAATCTCATCCATGGCTGCTTCTGTGTAAAACTCTTTCGAACGCACAATCTTGATGGCAACATGACGGTCTTTCAACTCATCGTATGCCAACCAAACAGTGGAGAACTAACCCCAACCAAGCTTTCGTACAATCCTATACTGCTTCTTTGTTCCAAACTGTTCTCCGATGCTCACTGGATGGTATCCTCCTGCACGGTAATCTTTGTAAGACTCCTCGTTCTTGATCTGGTAATGGTCCTCTTCATCTGAATAGTAGTCCTCGTTGAAATCCTCCTCCTGGTCCTGTTTCGTTATCACGGAGAGTAAAGGTTTCTTTGAACCTGCAACGGTGCGTGGAGTAGCAGAAGAGGCATTGTAGTACTAAGTGGGGTTGGTACTTGGCTGCCCGCTGGGAGCGACTGGATGCTAGCGGTTGATGAAGTTCGGGATCATCTTGTGGACTAGTCCTTTCCTGGATACAAGGCTATAACTGGATTATGTCTGTTGAGTTCGTTCAGCTTCCTAGTGCTTTTGGAGTGTAGCGGTTGCCTCGACGACCTTTAGTTGGGAAGACGTTGAGCCCTGCTGCAACCGAAGTACTGAGCGGTTATCTTTGCCTCGAGATGATGCAGTCAGTGTGATAGTGGAAAGTGCTCGCTGGAAGGGAAGGGAAAGGATGGATGTTCTCAGACTGGGATATAATGTCTCTAGAGTGGCTTCGGTATTCTTTGATGGTATTTGAAGTATCCTCTGCACAAATATCAAGAGGACACAGTAGAATTAGATGGCAATTTAGCTGCTTTTCGTCTTCTTTGCAGGGGGTGGATCAAACATGTGGTGGTTGTCTCGGTAGGGGCAACACGTTGGGGGAGAGTTGGGCAGCCTACGTTGAACTTCTGCCCCGCAACTGATATACTCTGTCGTGATCGTCAGTGAGAAGAAACCATTGGTGAATGGATTTTCATAGTAGTGTAGAAGCATCCTATCTATCTTTTAGTCTCTTGTGTATATCGGTTCGTCATATCTCTACTACGCCGCTCTACGCTGAAGAATTCTAGTCTAGTCTCGAGAGCGGAAAAGGGCTGTGTCGGCATCTCCGGACCGATCAAAACTTGATTATTCGCAAGTCGATGTCTACAATTCCCATCATCATTAAACGACATGTCCCATCTTCCATTTTCTAGTAGAAAATATACACCATCTAGGATCAGAAGACAGACCATCATCATCTTCAAAATTGTATCATCGGTAGTGAAGAGAAATTTAGAGAAAATACGTAAATATCAAAGCAGAGAGCCATGGAAGAGCGAGTATCCAGCCCAAGCAACAAGGACATTCCAAAGAGTTGTTAAGCAACTTAGAAACACTTGTGGTGGACAATGGATGGACCAGACTCGTCGTACTCCTGCTTGGAGATCCACATCTGCTGGAAAGTGGACAAGGAAGCCAAGATGGAACCACCGATCCAGACAGAGTACTTTCTCTCTGGTGGAGCAATGATCTTGACCTTCATGGAAGATGGAGCCAAAGCAGTAATCTCCTTCTGCATACGCTCAGCAATACCTGGGAACATGGTAGTACCACCAGACAAGACAATGTTACCGTACAACTCCTTTCTGACATCGATATCGGTCTTGATAATAGAGTTGTAAGTGGTCTGGTCAATACCAGCAGCCTCCAAACCAATCAAGGATGGGTGGAACAAAGCCTCTGGAGCTCTGAATCTCTCGTTACCGATGGTGATAACCTGACCATCTGGCAACTCGTAAGACTTCTCAATAGCAGAAGACTGAGCAGAAGTCTGCAACTCCTGGTCGAAGTCCAAAGCAACGTAAGACAACTTCTCCTTGATGTCACGAACGATTTCTCTCTCGGCAGTGGTGGAGAAAGAGTAACCACGCTCGGACAAGATCTTCATCATGTAGTCGGTCAAGTCTCTACCAGCCAAGTCGATTCTGAGGATGGCGTGTGGCAAAGCGAAACCGGCGTAGATTGGAACAACGTGGGTAACACCATCACCAGAGTCCAAAACAATACCGGTGGTTCTACCAGAAGAGTAAAGGGACAAAACGGCCTGGATGTTAACGTAGAAGGCTGGGACGTTGAAGGTCTCGAACATGATCTGGGTCATCTTCTCTCTGTTGTTCTTTGGGTTCATTGGGGCCTCGGTCAACAAGACTGGGTGCTCTTCTGGAGCGACACGCAACTCGTTGTAGAAAGTGTGGTGCCAGATCTTCTCCATGTCGTCCCAGTTGGTGACGATACCGTGCTCAATTGGGTATCTCAAGGTCAAGATACCTCTCTTGGACTGAGCCTCATCTCCGACGTAGGAGTCCTTCTGACCCATACCGACCATGATACCCTGGTGTCTTGGTCTACCGACGATAGATGGGAAGACGGCACGTGGGGCGTCATCACCGGCGAAACCGGCCTTACACATACCGGAACCGTTGTCGATCACGAGAGCAGCAATATCTTCTGTTTCAAGTCATAGTTAGTATTATTTCTGATTTTAGTTTAGTATTGCACACCAATCACCCCGTTTGGGGAAATTCTGGAGATCAGTTGTTCGAAGTGCGTTCCGAGATCCTTTCGCGCCCTTCCAGTTTGCCCAATGGAAATCCGCCACCTCGGCCAACGCCAGCGTTCCTTTGGGAAAAACGAGACGTGTGACAGATCGGCGACCAATCAGTCGGATGGCAAAGCGATCAGATAAGCCAAAAAGGCACAATTTCGAAGCACTTTGATGGTAATGGAGAATGGGTCCATTGAATCTCCGTGTAATTCATCTGAGAGTGTCCATAGTCGTTTTCAAAAGATCCGTTGTAACCCGTGTAATCTTAGATCGAATAGCGCGGACGTCAACCCCAAGTGGCATGTAAAATACCAAGCCCAATGTAGATCACCAAATGTGGGACGGTATGGCATCGACTTTGCAAGATGTGTTTGATGATGAAACACCACTCAATTCGATGAGTTTCATTGGTTGAGGTTGGCATTGCCGCTGATAGCGGTACTCGGCTTTCGACACCGGCTTAGTGGACACCTCAGTGCTTTCGTATTCTCAGAAACAGCGCCAAAGTGCGCATGATTTCTCCCAATTCTTCGGATAATGGTGTGAAATTGATGATTATTCAGCTTAATACGTACCACCGTCCATTTTGTTATTAATTTGTATAGCTTTGAGCTGTGGGTGTTAGCAGTATCTTGAGCGTGTTAGCTGGCAACAAGAAGAAAAAGGAGAATGTTCTTTTGGGCAAAAGCTGGGAAGCGCGAAGCTGACCCGACAAATCCGGTTCGCGCACGTAAGTGTATTACCCGGCTTGAGGAAAGACTCTGACAACACTGCCATCCATGACGGGCTGTGTAACAAGTTGAAACAAGCCTATTGATAGTTCCGTATGAACGAGGTACTGGAGGTGGTTCGGAATAAATGATTGATAATATTGTTTGGAGGATGTATTCTGCTGTGAGATGTCAGCTTTAGGCTCGTGGACCCACAGACGGCTCTAAGCGGATACGATCTGGCCTATAGACACAATTTATTCATACCAATGAATCTTCAGTTATGTGAACAAACATTTACTTGCTTCTGGTTGCAATCTCATGGCGAATGTCTAGCGTCCAGCAGCCAGCCAATCAAATGAAACACTCCGCAGAGGGGGTGGAGGTGTAGACGTGTAGACTTCCCGAAATGGACATCACCAGTAGTTAAGACGGTTACCCGGCGCCCGCGACCCAATGCCCTAATTTGGCGCTTCTCCCAATTAATTGTCGCCCTTTAGAAACAAACCCACTTTTCGAATTTCCCACTTTGCTCATTAACAACAATCACAACATTCACGTTCCACTAGGGTTAGTCGAGGACTACTGGTATCTCTTTCAGTACAGCAGCATCACATGGACCCCACCATGGACTCCAACATTGACCCATCTATCGAAGCCCAAGCTGGGATCTTCACCAAGTTCGCCCTAGAGGACGACCTGGCAAACGGACATGTCCACTCCACGCCTCATGCTGACGACGACCATGAGGATGCTCAAGGCACTGCTACAGCAGCTCTATTGGCTCACCAACAGCACTATGATTTCACCAACATGAACGGTGCCGATGCCGCTGATATCAACAACGCTCTGAACATGCCGCTGGGTGAAGACGCTGACTCTGGGAGTGCTGACGGCAGTTCAACGGCCAATCTCAGTTCCATCTTGAAGTTCAACGAGATGACACATTCTCTCGAAGGGGCTCAACCGCCTGTTGTTGGCGCTCCCGCCAAACACCAAAGTCATCTCTCACTCATGTCAAACGCGCTCTCTGTCGAGCGCGCCACTACCACCACAAACTCCTCCAACTCCTCCACAACATCCACAACAACCACCGCCACAACTACATCGTCCAATGGCAGGCCACAGTCTCAGCCGAAGCAGCGTCTCATCAGAGATCCAAACTCTCAGGTGGACATCGTCGTGGTCAACCCAGCACAGAAGAACGGCTCAGGAAGGCTCGGCCGTCCAAGAAAGACGTTTGAAAAGCAACAGGACCGTTCTGTTCAGGCTCTCATGGAGTCTTCCAACAACAACGCAGACGAGTGCATGATCTCCAAGTTCAGATTTGATTCCAGACCCATCACTGGTCCGGGTTCACGAGGTGGTAACATCAATGGCACCAAACGCGCTCCTGCAAAGAAGAAATCTACTTCCAACGCGTCGAACGGTGCATCTTCAGATAAAGGTATCGCTAATGAGATTGCTAAACACACCAGTACTATCTCTGGTCCAAAGTACCAACCTATCGCACCTGCTCCACCATCTTGTCCTGCTGCTCCGCCAGCCTCAAAACCTTCTACCACGTTCATCCATGAAGATCATGACACTCTCAAGGCCAAAGGAAGATCGGTACAGAAGGACAAACAGGATGTCTTCGCCAAACTGGGTCTTGTTCCACTGAGACCGAAGAAGGCTACACAACCGAGTGAAACTCAAAAGGAAGTACCAAAGACCAAGACAGCACAGATCTCGTCTAGTATTGCACCACTACCATCAGACAAGAAGGTTGGTTCGAGGCAGAGACGTACCAAGCCTGTCATCACCAAAGCCAGAGACCTCAAAAGAAAGGACATTCCTGGTCCGATCACACCTGCTCATTGGGACCTATATGATCCAGAGCTTTTGAAACTCGATGAAGTGAGTGAGGTTGGTGACACTCAGATGATTGCCCTAGGGTATGAGGTTAAGCCAGCCCCATATGCCAAAGACATTGTCAATATTCTATCCTTCTTGGCCAAGTTCAATAATCTCTTCCAAGACTTACCAAATCTGGGTCCACAGGATTTCGAACAAGGGCTGAAACTCGGAGGTGCTGAGAAATATAATCTCGACAATGCCAACCAAGTGGTTGACAAGACTGAACACGAAGCCGATGGTGTTGTGTCTGAGGTGATGAACTCCTTGTTCCGTCAGCTTCTAACTCATGTGCTGAACAGAAAGAAACCAGTGCTACCATCCGGTGTTCCAAGAGCTATACTGGACTTGAAGGCATCTGTACTGAACTTTGGCCTCCCTGCTGAGTGGAGAGACGACTCCGGTGTTTACACTGAGGTTGTGATCGATGAACATCTCAACAACCCTGAGAACACAGAGCCAGTGGATCCAAACAACAACGAACTATTCGAGACCATCACTTACCACTATGATATCAGCAAGCCTCTTGAACACACACCATTGGATGATGAAGAATTTGAGAATGAAGGTCTTGAAGCACTGGAGCCAGTGGATAGACTTATCCTGCTAAGGTGTTTAACCCAATGGTGTTCAGCCCATTCCGATGCTGTCAAGAAAGAAGTGAACGACCAAATTGCACGTCAGGACGCTTCGGGTGAGAAAGACACCTACTACGTCTCTCGTTATATCAAAGACGGACAAGAAGGTGTGGAGGCTGCCAATAGCTTCCTCAAGCTTCATCCACGTAAGAAGATCAAGAAATCTGATGAGACTGCCGACAACAGTGCATCTACAGATGCTTACACAGACGCTACTGTCAACCCATTGGATCATCACATGTCGTTCAGGCTGTTGGACTTCTATGCAGGTGATGGTGGTCTGACTGGGCGCTTCTATCTCTGTCGTTCTGCTGACGCTCATAGTGGAGGTTTGGCTTCCGTTGATGATTTTAAACAAGTGACGACGGACTTGAAGACTACAAACGAACTACTGAAACAAGTCCAACCATCCAGATTCAAGCTGTATGTTGAGGATGTGACAACAATGTTGAGATCTGCGTTGGAAGTGGAGACCAAGCTGGACAGCGATAATAAAGAGACTCTGGATCCATGGTATGAAGTTGCTGGGAACACCGCAGAGCTCCGTCAGTTCACAGAGTATCTGAAGGGAAAGTTGGAGAGCTATAAGTCCGAACCTTTGAGCAACCTTCTACAATACCTTGAGTCGATGGTGCCTATGCTGGAGAGGTATGAAACGGTGTATAACGAGTACACCGCTTTGCAACTTTCACGTGAAACAAGAAAACGTGGTCAGTTGACCAATCTCAAGGAGCACGATCGCAAGATGCGCAAGATCATCAAACAGAACGAGATTAGAGAGCCTGGTGATGAGTTCCTACGTGACACAGACGATGATATGGACGAAGACGACGAGGAAGGTGAAGGTGATAAGGTGTACGACGTTGATGATGACGATGATGATGATGATTACAGAGAGTGACTCTATAGACAATGCCAATGTAACATTAAAAGGTTTCAAGTGCTGCTCAATTTCTTTGTCTCTTGGTGGCTATCGATACTCCTTCCACGTTCTTGTAGTACTCATTGTCTCTTTTCTTCCTGAGTTCACGTTGCTTGGAGTCGTCAATTGTGACGAGGAGGTCTTCGTTCGCCATAGCTTTGTTCTCGTTGTTATCTTCAAAGCGTAGAACATGTAAGTAGAGATCAGAGTCGGATTCGGAGTCGTCCAGGTTGTCGAAGTCGTCGTCGTAGTTGTCTTCAAGATGCACATTCTTCTGTGCCTTTTCAGTGTGGCCATTCTTTGGGTGAGATGACTGGATCTTCTACTCGAATGATTGGATGAGTTTCAACGTTTCCAGCTCTCTTTGTCTCTTGTCAACCATTTCTGGTATCTTCAATGGTTCTGATTTGCGTTGGACTTCTGATCCGGTCTCCACTTCAATGGCTTGTTGTTTCGCTTCCAAAGGAATTTCAGCGATGGGGCTCTTTTCCTTCAACTCGTTTATCTCCTGTTGGATTCTCTGTAGTTTGTCGTCTCGATCTTCCACTGGTTCATCATATGTCTCATCTTTTGACTTCTGTTCCACCTGTACCACTTGAGGTGTTACCTCTTGTTTGGCGAGTTTCTTGTCGTTGAGTACATCATGTGCGCTCTTCATCTTAATGTTGATAGTGTCCACTGGCTCCTCATCGTCCTCAAATCCCAGGTTGAGTTTGACTTTCGACTTCTTGCCCTTGGCTGCTTTCCTGTTCTTGGTGTCTGGCTTCTTTGCGGGTTGTGTAGAGATAGTCGGTTGTGGTTCTGCAACAAGATCATCAAAGTATGGGATGAGTACCTGCGTCTTCAACACTTTCACAGGGTACAACGGTCTTTCTTCATCCTCTGGTGAGACTTCTCCTTCTGCAATGTTCAACACTGTGAAGATTCCATCTCCCACCACCTTACCAAAAGCAGTGTTTCTTCCCTGTAGTTCCGGTGCCTCTTTCAACGTGATGAAGAACTTCCCTGTGTTGGTGTTTCTTGAGCCCAGGTTCACACTGGCGAGTATCCCTCTCTTTGCGAACTTGATCCTCGAACTGAACTCATCCTCAAACAGTTCCTGGTTGTTCAACTGTCCATCAACCTACACGAGGAATCCCTGTACCACTCTGTTGAACTCCCATCCTTCGTAGTGTCCGTTGAGGATGTGTGTGAGAAAGGCTCTTGACGTTACCGGTGTTTCCTTTGCCCAGAGCTCGATGTCGATGTCTCCCTTGGACGTGGTGATGCGTACTTTCGCTGTAGTTTGAGGCTCCAGAGTGGACATCGGTGTAGCTTGTCAACTGGAGATATATATTCAGAGGGCTACCACTTGCTAGTGAGGTTTGAAGAAAGAGAAGTCAAAAGCTAGATGCTACTACTAGTCTACGAAGATTCCGTGCACGTGCATAAATGGCAGACTTTTTAGTGTCCTCGTTCATTTAGAGGTGTGATGTATGGGCATCAATGAGTTGGAAAACTTTAGCATGAAAGAACTGAAAACCGAGTTGGTCGTTAAAGAGCTGTGTGGGTCGTTTGATTGATAACTTGGAGGGGTGAGGGAGATTAGTGTACAGGAGATAAGGTCCCTAGAACACACATCTCTCAGTGACAACGTCGGGGAGAAAAGCATAGACAAATGAGATACTGGGACATCTTAGAAGAAGATGTTGATGATCTCAAGGATAGCACCACCGGCAATGAGGAACACCAAGAGAGCTTTGAATAGTTAGTATATCAGATCGATGTAGTATGGATGGAAGGTAAACATGAACTTACCAAACCAGCCCTTGGAGATCGGAAGTTTGACCTTCTCAGCAGGTTTTGGCTTTCCCATCTTGTTCAACTGCTTCTTAGCGAACTTCTCGTTGGCGAGACGCTGTTTTGGTGTTTGAATGGCCTAGAAATTATTAATGGGTTAGCATCTTGCTGGAAGGGGTACTGGGTATGGAGATGACTCGGTTAGATAGATGGAAATGGACTTCTGTGTGTCCATCCTCTCCCATTACCAGATCGGACATTCTCCCAGACTGAACTGAGAACTCACCATTGTGTCGATGTGATGTGAATGTGAAGCTTAGTGTAAGTGACGATCACTCTCAGCTGTACTCCCAAAAGTATACGCTCATGTCGCCAAAATGTCTACGTGTTTGATTCTTCGCGCGCTGTCAACGCGACAAATCTCAACGTCAAGCGCGACTGAACGTCAGATTGTTATGGTGCTCGTTAACTTCATTGGTGGTTGGAAGAGACTATAAAAATGCTCCAGGAGTCCAATTTTGAGTTCCTGGATCTTCCGATAACTCTGTACATCTTTCAGTACTCTCCTTTGATCCAAGGAGCAAAAAAAAAAAAATAGCGTCTCCTGGTTTCGATCCAGGGACATCAGGGTTATGAGCCCTGCGCGCTTCCACTGCGCCAAGACGCTGTTCTTATTTTCGTTCGTTCCGGCCGCTTTGTGTAGTTGACATAGCCAGTTGGAGTGGTAGGGCCACGCTTTTCAATAAAGGTGGAGTTATATCGATGTTATTGATGACCAGATACCGCATTTAATCTGGCCAGGTGATGCATATTGATGACATTCATGAGCTAGGGCTGGTGTTGCGGTATTCATAGCAACATACCTCTCCTATTTCGCTTCAGCGGCCTTCGACGTCGAGACTCGAGACTCGAGATACCCACAACCCACAACGGTGCAGAATTTACGCAGATGGGGTCGACGTGCACCCAGAAAAGTTGACATCTGAGCTGCTGTCAACGCTCAAAGCCCTGGCTTTACGGTATCCCATATTACTACTACAGTCTACTACGACATCTGTTATCCACTACGAACTTCAATGCTTGACAAATTCCCACCCGATATTTAGCTCAGGATTCTGAGTGAGGTGACTGCAGATGACATCTTGGCTTTGAAGGAAATTCCTCAATTCAAACACCTTTTCTTGGAGGTGGAGGGATCGTCAATAGAGGACAACAAGCTCGATCTCTCCAGTGATGTGGTCGCTGTTATCGTCAAGGGCAATGACAAAATCCCTGTCGTCACCGATTATATCAACCCGCTTCTCCAAGAACATCCTGATACACTCTTCTTGTTCATGGACCCTTCAGTGGTGTTTTTGCCGTTGAGGAGTGGTGTGGACTACACACGTTGTATGATTCTAAGAGCGGAAAGAAGCTTGCAGATCACTGACATACAATCCACTCAGACTACCTATCCTAGAGTGTATGATACCAAGACTGTTGTCAGTGTATCGCTTAGGGGACTTCCACAAATGCTCCGAACTGCCAATTCAGTGTCGGTCACTGCAACCGCCCATGACTCGGCAGGCATGTCATCTGTGGTTCTTCCTGTCACGCACCAGCTTTGGCTGAAGTCTGTTGGGCAACTTGAGAACCTGATGCTACCAGACTTGGCCACGTTTCTCTCCATCGAGTGTGGAGATGGGGCTGCAATCAAGAGTATTACCGCTCCAAAGCTAAACAGATTGGACATCACGGGGTGTCCGCCTTCTATCGGCCACTTGGACGCTCCGAACTTGAAGGTAGTACAGCTAAACTCACCCACTAGCGAAGACTGGTCATTCCTCAAACATTGCACTCGTCTGAAACGCATTGGTGGGCTCGGTAACACCGAAGTTTTTTGCAAGAACATCATCAAACACAATTTGGTGTTCAACAACATGACGAGCATTTCGCTGCGATTCTCCAAGGATAACAGTCTGGCTTCCGGTATATTGCCCTATTTCCCCAAATTGGAATGTCTATCCGTTACAATTGCTTACGATGCCAAGTCCTACCCTCTTAAGGTCAATGTTCCAGCTTTGAAATCTGCTCACATAAATTTTGATGGACCAGTATCATCAGACCTCTTGCTGAGCGCTGTGCAAGCCTACAGTGCTGATCATGTGCCCTTGCTTGAGCGTCTGACTCTGCACAGTTGGGAGTACTCCTCCGTTACTAAACCTTCAACAACACTGGTGTCCTCTCTCCCTTCTACAGTGCGCCATCTGGAACTGGTAGTACCAGACTTGAACTTTGTGTTTGGTGACGATACACATGAGCTATCAAACCTGACTACGCTCCGCGTCAAATCAGCCCAGATGAACCCATTACAACCAGTTCAACTCACTTTGAATGCCCCGTTGTTGGATTATATCAGAATCGATGTCCCATCCACAACTGGTGACATTTCTATCGGTGCACTCCCTTCTCTCAAGGCGTTGATGTTTTGTGGGGACCCATTCACTAATGAGGATTTTGGTCCAATTTGTGTCGATATGGTTGGACCTCTGCCAAACCTCACTTCCTTCGCATTACTCCACACATGTGTGAAGGAGATGAAGTTCCAGTGTGAGGTTCCAGAATTGAAATGCCTTCTTATAGGCTCAGAGCAGGAGATCAACAATATTGTCCCAGAAACCTGTGCACATTGTTTCGTCTACAAACCAAGGGTATTTCAAATTGTGCGTGAGCTTGTTGTATCACTTTTCGACGTTATAAACGTTAGCGGTGAGAGCTTAGTGACGGGGATTATCAGATTCTTCGAGACATTTGTCGTTGATGAGAGAATTGATGAGGTTTATGAAATGCCCGAAGCGTTCAATGACCTCTATTTGGAAGATATCTTTGAGTATTCTGCAAAACACGGTTATAACCTCTGAATCCAATCTATATCCCTTACCCCCTATGACATCATACGTAGATCTAGACTTTCGAGCGTCGCGAATACGATCAGATCGCGGGGCGGTTTATTTTTGGTATTTTTGGTAACCTTTCGATCCTCGAAGGGCTGTTTTGGAATTCGAGAATTTGGCTGTGTTTTGTGGTTGAAAATTCAAAACAAAAGAAACCTTCAACTCTATTCTCCACCAGCCCTGAGAGAAAAGGAGACGAAGCTTCAAGCCGCCTGAATAGAAACAACGATGCACTTCTCCACACTCGCTGCTGTTGCCGCCACATTCGCTTCAGCCAACGCCATCGGTCAGGTACGTCGTCGTTGATGATCTCCATACTACTACTACTTACAAAATGTGAACGGACTACTAACGCTTCAACAGTTGGCCTTCAACTTGGGTGTCCAGGACACAAACGGATGCAAGACCGCCGACGTCTTCAAGAAGGAGTTGGAACTTCTCTCCGGTTACACCTCCAAGGTCAGAGTCTACGCTGCTTCTGACTGTAACACATTGGAGGTCTTGGGTCCAGTTGCCGAAGCTGCCGGTTTCACTTTCTTCCAAGGTATCTGGCCAAACGATGATGCTCACTTTGCCGCAGAGAAGGAAGCTCTCAAGAACTACTTGCCAAACATCAAGAAGTCCACCATCGAAGGTATCACTGTCGGTTCCGAGGCCTTGTATCGTGCTGATTTGACTGCCTCCCAGTTGGCTGACTCCATCAACGAGATCAGAGATCTTCTAGCCACCATCAAGGACTCCGAAGGTAACTCCTATGCCGGTACCCCAGTTGGTTTCGTTGACTCTTGGAACATCATTGTGGATGGTGGTTCCCTTCCAGCTATCCAGGCTTCCGACATGGTGTTTGCCAACGCCTTCTCCTACTGGCAAGGTCAGACCATGGAGAACTCCACATACTCTTTCTTCGACGATATCATGCAGGCTTTGCAAGTCATCCAGACCGCAAAGGGTGAGACCGACATCACCTTCTGGGTTGGTGAGACCGGTTGGCCAACTTCTGGTACTGCCTACGAGAACTCTGTTCCATCTGTTGACAACGCTGAGCTTTTCTGGCAAGATGCTGTTTGTGCCATGAGAGGTTGGGGTGTTAACGTGATTGCCTTTGAGGCCTTCGATGAGGCTTGGAAGCCAGACACTTCTGGTACCTCTGACGTTGAGAAGTACTGGGGTATCTGGGATGCCGACTACAACTTGAAGTACGATCTGACTTGTAAGTTTACCAAGTGATCTCTTCTCTGAGTCATCATACCAACACACACACAAACATTTTGCATGCATATTATTCATACCCCAATTTTTCCTTTCTTCTTTCTCGAATGAGTATATCCTCTACACGCTCTTCTCTTCTTCATTCTTTTACAGTCATATTGATAAATAACGTCATATAAGGTTTGGTTAGACTGATCTATCCTATCTGTAGTAATGGTACTAGTTTCATTAAGCCTTCCCCATGTTATCAATGGCTGCGAAGATGTCGTCATCGTTGATCTCGTTTCTCTTTGTCTCTGAGGAGGAGGTTGATTCTTCCTTGTTGGCATTCTCAATCCATGCAAGTACCTGAGTAACAAACATCTTTGAGTTTGGAACGAAATGTCCACCCTGGTGTTTCAACATTGTTCTTTTGGATTCTTCACTGACATCCCAAAGGGCAATACTTCTAGACTCTTCAACCACGGTATCCAATTCACCAATGACGTGTAACGAAGGCAACTGGATCTTCTGTTCATACGCAGCGTCAAATTGCTGAGGCTTCAATCTGAAACCTGAGAAGAAAACAGCCCATTTCAAAGAAGGTATCAGTTCTTTATATCTAGCTGCAATGTATCCACCAAGACCTGCACCTTGTGAAAATCCAATGATACCTTCCACCTATGATGAGGAGTCTCCCATTGCGGTTTGGATCTTCTCTAGGGCGTCATCCACTGTGTAATTGTCAGCGCCGTATTGCCACCATCCATACAAATCACTTCCTGAATCACTGGAGCCACCGTGCATCTACTCAGATGTCAAGTGCAATGGACCATCTGTGTAAATGGTTTCGTAACCGGCTTTGATCAATGCCTTACGAAGTCCTCCGGTTTTCGCTGAGTAGATCTGGGCGGATTGACCGAACCCGTGGAGCATGAGAACCTTCTTGGACATCGTTTTGTGGGGGATGATCTCTGTAATATGAGTGATTGTAGTACTAGAAAGAACCTCACTGGAAGTTGGAGAAATTGTTGGGTTAAACGATGAGTTGATGAAGTTGGACGTTATCGTTTGTTTTTTTTTTTTTGGAAATGGTGGGTGTACGGATGCGACACTATCTACACGGTTATCTGTATCAGGTATCAGGCAGTAAGTCCGTTGGTACTCCTGGGTGACTCTTATGGGCTACACTGAGTCACCATTTGAGACACCCTGTTCAGTTACTATAAGAAGCCAATTGACTCCATTGAATTCCAACAATCATCTGAGCGGAGTTCGCACACCTCTACTACCATCAAAAAGATAAATCATACCACTAATTAATTGATATGGCCACCTACGCTGAGAAGGACTTCGATTCCAACAACTACGACGCCAACAGACCTCGTTACCCACCTTCCCTGTTCTCTGCTCTGTTTGAGTATCATGAAGGATCAACTTCCAAGGCTCTAGATATTGGTTGTGGACCAGGAACTGCCACTTTCCCGCTCTTGAAGTACGTGGATCACGTCTTAGCCACCGACCCTTCAGACGTGATGATCAAACCGGGTGTCCAAGCCGTGGAGAGTTCCCCAGAGTTACAGTCCCGTGTGGAGTTCAAAGTCTCATCCGCTGAGGATCTCACTGCAGTGTGTCCTGATGATGGATCCATTGACGTGATGACCTGTGCTGAGGCATTGCATTGGGTGGACCATTCCAAGTTCTTCAAAGAGGCCGCTAGAGTCTTGAGATCTGGTGGTACTCTGGCTTACTGGGGTTACATCGAGCCGAGATTCGTGGACTTCCCCAAGGCCAATGAGATCTATGAGAAGTATGTGTTTGAAGACGACAGATACATGGGTCCAACTTGGAAACCTGGTAAGCATTTTCTCAGATATTTCTTTAAGGATGTCCATGTCCCTGAGGAGACGTTCCAAGACGTGGAGAAGCACGACTACTACCCCGGTGTTACCAAGGAGCGCACCGCCTATTTCCACGGAGACGAGAAGTACACCATGAAGAAGTTCAGAGACTATCTGAGTTCGTGGAGTGCCGTTCACACTTGGAGAAAGACCTATCCAGACGCCGAGAAGGACCTCATCGACATCTTCATCGATGAGCTGAAGGAGGAGTGTGGCTGGGACGACGACACGGAGATCCGTACTGAGTGGGGGACTACTTACATTTTCGCCAGAAGAAGATGATTGAACTGATCTGTGATCTCATCTGTGAAATTTGATACTACTAGTTAAAAGTCATGGTTTTCTCTTGTTCGTATAAGTTGTAGAGTAGGTGGAAATACCTGATCTCGTAGCTGTGAAGAGTCCCCCCGTGATAAGGCGCGAACACTGCCTGGTGGGGCGAAGTTGCATCAACACTTTCAACAGAAGATGAAACGCCAGCTAGCAGCAGTTCATCGCTCAAACTCACACTCACACTCACACTACAGAACTACCCAAAGATCGCCGGATAATGTACCCGGGACAGCGCCACAACACCTACAACAACGGCCAGCAGCCGGCTCAATGGGGACAGCAGCCCCAGTACAACGGCGGCTACGGCTACGCTCAACAACCTCAGCAGCAGCAGCAGTACAACAACAGCGGCAGTGGTTATAACAGACCCGCTCCACCTCCTCCATCAGCCTCTCCACCAGCATCCCAGTACTCCTCCTCGGGCAGCTTCCGTGGACAGTATTACGCCCCATCCACTCAATACACTCCACCGTCCCAGCCACAGATGATGGGGAACACCGGGATGAGCTACCAGTACTCTCAGTGTACAGGACAGCGTAAGGCCCTGCTCATCGGTATCAACTACTTCGGAACCAAGTCAGAGCTCCGTGGATGCATCAACGATGCCAATGCGATGCGCCGTTTCCTCATTGATCGTTTCGGTTACAGAGCAGAGGACATTGTCATTCTCACAGATGACCAGCGTGAGTTGGTGAAGATCCCTACCAAGGCCAACATCATCAGGGCGATGCAGTGGCTGGTTTCTGAGGCAAGACCAAACGACTCCTTGGTGTTGCACTACTCGGGCCACGGTGGATTGGAGAAGAACCAAACGGGAGATGAAGAGTCCGGATTCGACTCGTGTATCTACCCAGTGGATTACCAGACTTCCGGGTCCATCATCGACGATGTGATGCACCAGATCCTGATCAAGCCATTGCCTCAAGGTGCGAGACTCACCGCTTTCTTCGACTCATGTCACAGTGGTACCGTGCTGGACTTGCCATTCGTTTACTCCACAAAAGGTGTGATCAAAGAGCCAAATATGTGGAAAGACGTTGGTTTGAACGGACTCAATGCTGTGATGAGTTACGCACAGGGAAACATCGGTGGTGTGGTGTCCAGTCTCACGACTGCGTTCAAGAAGGCTACAAGGGGTGATTACGACAGAAAGCAGGCCATTGCGAAGAACACCTCGCCGGCTGATGTCATCTTGATCTCCGGTTCCAAAGACGAACAAACCAGTGCAGATGCTACTTCCAATGGACTCTCAACTGGTGCAATGTCCTACGCCTTCATCAGTGTCATGGCTGAGCAGCCTAACCAGACTTACCTCTCACTATTGAACAACATGAGATCAGCCATGGCTGGAAAGTACTCTCAGAAACCACAGTTGTCCGCTTCACACCCGATCGATGTGAACCTCAAGTTCATCATGTAAGAGGTACGCCTACTACTGTCTGTCCATCTGTTTCTAACTTGTGTATATTTACATACAATCGAACTGTTGATATCTTTTTTTTTGGTGTGGTGGTGTATGAAAAAGAAAGCACTTTACTCCTGGGACTCGGTCTTCTCCTCAGTCTCCTTAGCACCCTCAGCCTTAGCAGCAGCAGCATCGGCCTCCTTAGCGTCCTGCTTAGCCCAAGCAGCCTCCATCTTAGCGATCTTAGCCTTGGCAGCCTCGATGTTCTTCTTGGTGACAGCCTCCTGGGAAGCCTCGAACTCCTTCAACTTGGTCTTAAGAGCCTCGATGGTCTCAGCAGTGTTGTCAGAGGAAGTTGGGATAGCAATGTTCAACTGAGTCAACTGGCCAATGATCTCGATGTCCAAGTTCAACTTAGCACCCTTGTTGCTCTTCTTACCCTTCTTGCCCTTCTTGGTACCAGCCAAGTAGACGCTGTCCTCCTTCTTGATGATCTCGTAGTCCTCAGCCTGCTCGACGACTCTACCCTTGGTCTCGGTGACGAAAGTGGACTTGTTGAACTCCAAGGTCTTGGCTGGCTTGACGTAAGTTGGGTCGAAGAAGCTCAAGAGGGAGTGGATAGCGGTGATCTCCTCCTGGAAGGCTGGGATAGAGGCCTCAGCCAACTCAGCGTCCAACTTGGCCTTACGCTCAGACTTAGCCTTATCGGCTCTCAACTTCTTCTCCTCCTCGGCGACTCTCTTCTTCTCATCGGCCATGGCCTGCTTGAACTGCTTGAACTGGACGTCGAAGTCCTCTCTTATCTTCTTGATCTGGGCGTAGATCTCGTCCTTCTCCTTGTACACGGCGTTTCTCTTCTTGATCAACTCGGTTCTCTTGTCGTTGACAGACTTGTTGGAAAGAGACAACTCGTCCAACTTCTTCTGCACCTCCTCGAACTTGGCAGAGACCTCTCTGGAGTTGAGAGTGGACAACTCCTTCTTCAAGTCGGCGATCTTGGCCTTGTCGGCGTCGATGCTCTTCTGCTGGGCCTCCAAACCGGCAAAGTCCTTACGCAACTTTCTCAAGTTGGAGATCTCCTTAACAAGACGTCTCTCCTCGACGAGGGCAAGGGAACCAGAGGCAATCTCCTCCTCGGATCTCTTGATCTTGTTGTCGATGTCCTCCACGGTCTTGAAGCTGTACTTGGAGGTGATGTTCTGGATGTCGGCGATCTTTCTCTTCAAAGAGGAGTCGATCTCCTTGACCTTGGCGTTGATAACGTTACGCTTGTTCTTGAAGTCGGCCTGTGTCTTCTTCAACTCGCCCAACTCAGCAATCAACTCCTTTCTCTCGTTGGAGACCTTTGGGTCGGTAACGGCCTTGGCCAACTGAGCAGAGAGTTCGTTTTGCAACAACTCCTTCTGCTTCAACTCGGCGTTGAGCTTGGCGAGGGCCTCGTCACGGGCCTTCATGTCTGGAGACTTGATGAAACGTCTCTGGACGCGGAACTCGTCTCTCTCTCTTGGCTGACGGTCGTCGGACTGGAAGGACATTGTGATGGTGGTGGTGTGTGTGGATGGGTATTCTAGAGGTGTGTGGGTGTTAGTCTATGGTTCATACTGCAACTGATATGATGATGGGAGTGGGGACTTGATTGGATTGAAGGAGAAGTGATCGATCTGGGGAGAATGTATTCGAAAACCACCATAACTGATGAAACCCAAGATCTGATGCGAAGGTTACCTTATCACTCCTCCAACTCACTCCGAGATCTACTGATCTCCCAAATCGATGATCCAACTCGACACCTTCGAAATTCTGGGAGATCAATGTCAAAATACTCCAAGACTGAATTATCTCACCAGCCCCCCATTCCATCCTCAATTTGACTCAACTACTTACAAGAAGAAATGCCGGTGTGGTTGGTGTCCCTTAACACTTGTAAGCGTCTCCGCTGCGGATCAATCCATCGTTGTGTCCTCTTTGAACTTCTCGACGATTTTCCACCTTCCCGATGGCGACAACGCGACGAAATTTGGTGTAAACAGAGGGAGAGTGCTGCGTAACCATAATATCCTATGTTAGTGACTAGATTTACGCAGTGAGTTGAAGGCAGGTGTGCGTAACTCTCAGTACAGCTTACCTCAACGGAGCTGCTTCGAGCTCGAGAAGGTGTATGTGAAAGTTGCAAACGAGCACTTAGTAGATGATATCGCAAGTTGAAGAAAAGAGAGATCTTTGAGACTGCAGATTTGTTTGAGATTTCATTTTTATCTTCCTCCACTCTGTTGAATTGTTTCTTATATTCAGACGGATCAGCATTTTTTGCCTCTTTACATTCTCTCTTATTCCACTCTCGTTTCCCATCAACACTTGTCATACGACACTGAGATAAACAGATCATTATAAACAACTACAAACAATGTCATCCACCACTACCACTACAACTACAACTTCTACTTCCTCCACTATCCAGGCACACGGCCAGACATACGCCGAGCTTGTTGCCAGTTTAACCGGTGAAGACATCATCCGCGAGTTCCCAGAGGTGATTCCAATTGCACGTACCACGGGTGCTCCAACTAGTGCCGGTTCCACTGACAAATCCGAAGAGATCTTTGACGGCCACGATGAAGAACAGATCAGATTGATGGAAGAACTTTGTATCGTGTTGGACAACGACGATAAGCCTGTCGGAGCTGGTACCAAGAAGTTGTGCCACATCATGGACAACATCGAGAAGGGTTTGTTACACAGAGCATTCTCTGTGTTCTTGTTCAACGATGAGGGTAAGTTGCTTCTGCAACAGAGGGCCTCTGAGAAGATCACATTTGCAGACATGTGGACCAACACCTGTTGTTCTCACCCATTGGCTGTTGCCAGTGAGATGGGGTCCGGTGATTTGCCATCTTCCATCGAAGGTGCTAAGGTCGCTGCTCAGAGAAAGTTGGACCAGGAGTTGGGTATCAAGCCACAGTACGTGCCATTGGATGACTTCAAGTTCCTCACTAGAATCCACTACAAGGCCCCAAGTAACGGTATCTGGGGTGAACACGAGATCGACTACATCTTCATCATCAAGGCCAACCCAGTGGTGGAGCCAAACCCTAACGAGGTGAGAGACCTCAAGTACGTGAGTGCAGATGAGTTGAAAGCCATGTTCCAAGACGAGAACTTGGTCTTCACCCCATGGTTCAAGCTCATCTGTGAAAACTATCTCTTCAAATGGTGGGAGCAGCTCGATAACTTGGATGAATTCAAGAGCGAGGAGATCGACCGTCTGGTTTGAATTCTTTGGACGTCCTCTTGTCTATAGAAATGGGATGTTTTTGTATAACTTATGAGTAGTAGTAGTTGATTGATAGGAGGAGCAGTAGTTTACCTATAGATCCACCGGAGTCAGCGATGGCCTCCCGCAGACTCGGAACTCCGAACCGAGTCAGAGCCTCCCCAATTTAAACGGGGCCGTCTAGTGTACCCCCACTGAACACCCAGACACCAGGCGGGAAGGGCGTACGAGGGAGGAGAAATCAGACATCATCAAATACCGACCACTTTTCATTGGCTCTTTTTCGTCCCAGAGACCAGGTGATTTCCTCTTTTTTGTTCATCTTTTTGATAGCAGAAGTCCCTCTGCTCCTCTCACGTTCGATCTGCACACACAACACACACCATGTTCGCCCAAAGAGCCCTCGTACGCAGCAGAGCCCCTCCAGCTGCCATCACATGCTACACCAGATCGCTAGCGTCCCTGTCTGAGAAGACCACCTCTTCCTCTTCCACCGCAGACGCTGCCACCGCTGCATCATCATCATCATCATCATCATCATCATCAAAGCCTAAGAAGACAAGAAGACGCAGAACAGTCTTCTCAGACGCCCTCAACAAAGGCCCTTCCTTCGATGACTTCCTCTCAGGTAAAGCCGCAAATGTCGTGGTGGACCCCATCGAAGCCGCAAGACGTGACACAGAGGCCATTGCCCGTTTGCCTAGCTGGCTGAAAGTCCCCATCCCTAAGGGTAAGACCTTCCACAAGTTGAAAGAAGACGTCAGAGAGCTCAAACTCGCCACGGTGTGTGAAGAGGCCAAATGTCCAAACATCGGAGAGTGTTGGGGTGGTAAGAAGTCAGAGGCCACCGCCACCATCATGCTCCTCGGTGACACCTGTACTAGAGGCTGTAGATTCTGCTCCGTGAAGACAAACAGAAAACCAGCTGCTCCAGATCCACACGAACCAGAGAACACCGCAGAGGCCATCTCCAGATGGGGGTTGGGCTACGTCGTGCTCACAACGGTGGACAGAGACGACTTGATCGATGGTGGTGCTAACCATCTTGCTGAGACAGTGACGAGAATTAAGGGCAAGGCGCCACAGATCCTCGTCGAGGTGTTGAGTGGTGACTTCAGAGGTGATTTGGAGATGGTGAAGATCCTCGCCAAGTCCGGATTGGACGTCTATGCACACAACGTCGAAACAGTGGAGGAGTTGACCCCACACGTCAGAGACAGAAGAGCCACTTTCCGCCAGTCCCTCGCAGTGCTCAAGACCGCTAAGGAGACAAACCCTAACCTCATCACGAAGACCTCCATGATGCTTGGTCTTGGTGAGACCGACGAACAGATCATGGACGCCATGAGAGAGTTGAGAAAGATCAACTGCGATGTCGTCACTTTCGGCCAGTACATGAGACCTACAAAACGTCACATGAAGGTCGCTGAGTACATCAAGCCGGAGAAGTTCGACTACTGGAAGGAGACAGCCTTGAAGATGGGCTTCCTCTACTGTGCATCGGGTCCTCTCGTGAGATCCTCCTACAAGGCTGGTGAAGCCTTCATCGAGAACGTGCTGAAGAAGAGAAAATCCGCCGCTTCTGCTTCTTCTGCTTCTTCTACCGTTGTCCCACCTACAGAGACCACAATCGATGCTGCCTCTCAGCTCGGACGTCAATGATCATTCAGCCTCATACTGTATTTATAATGACCCCCCTTTCAAATTCCATATACCATCTATATACCACACCACAAACATGTACACATCACAAATAACAACAACCTTAGAACGTCGACACCGTTTGACCCATCAAAGACTGCCTCTATTCAGAAGACAGTGGGGTCCCCTTCTCAAATATGCACTTAAAATCAACAAGGAACGGCACGATGACCTCGTTCAACATGTTGCCCAGTGTAGGACGGAACACAATGCTCAAGTTGTTCAGGTTCATCTTGTTCTCTTCACTGTTCAGCATGACTTCATTCAAGAACTTGAAAAGCACATATGCAACACCATAGTTCTCCCTTGGCAATCTCTGTACAAGAATGGCATATTCGGTGGCCAATTGTGTAGGGTCCCTGATCTGTGAAGCTGCTCCTTTGAACAGTGCATACAGATCCGTCGTCAGTATACTTGTGGGTAGTTCTCTCAACCAGCGTTTCAAAAGCCCCGCTATCGTATCGGTGTTGGGGCTTGGTGTGATCTCAAACAAATCAACGTCATACTCTGTGTCAAATCTGTTTCGTAACTGTTCAATCAACGCAGCAGAACCACTAAGTCTGAAGATACCTGCTTGGTGAATAGCATGATTGGCAACAAGATACGTAAGACATCTGTACATGATGCTTGGTACCTCAAACCCATACATCTCATGTGACGAGAGTGCAATCACATTAGACAACTCGTTTTTGAAGACACCAGTAGAGTTACCAAAGGTTGTTGAGCTGAGATTCATATCCTGTAAGTTCTTCTCTATACTCATGGAAAGTGTATGTCGCTGTTGTTCTTGAAGCGTCTGTTTGTCTGCTTCTGTGGTAGATCTCCCTGAGAATGAGAACAAGCTCTTCTTCCTTGGTTTCTTTGCCTCTTTTTCCTGATCTGTTGTTTCATCATGGACGTGATCAGTACTAGCAGAGGAACTGATTGTGGCCTTGGAAGGAGAGAATGAAGCGGTGGTTGTGTCAGGAGAGATGTTCGAATTGTCACGGTTTGGTGTGAGATAAGAAGTGCCGGTTGATGAATCAACAGATAAGATGGATCTAGCACTGCTGCTGCTATCAAGATTGGAAAGCAGTGCATTCACCCATAGGTCCCTTTCCAAAGCTGTCTCTGCGCAGAAAATATGCTTGGTGAAGGAGTTTTTCTTGATACCCTTCTTTGGTTCCATCACGACAAAGTTGTTTCTGTAGTCTGCACTCTTGGAGTCCTCTGGAAGCTTTACAACAGATGCACCTTGCAACTTGATTGAATCGATCTTCGAACCACCTGGGGATTCATAGATTCCAATCGATGAGGAATCAACATGACAGTACACTGCCTTCCATTTGGTCGACAGCTTTGAGGTTCGAAGCAACCAACCTTCTTTCAAGACATCCATGTTGGACTCCTCCACAATGTTGATTATATCCAACGACATGAATCTGGCAATCTTGTAAGCAGCAGTGAGTGGCATATCGTCGATAGATAAAAGAGTGGCAAAGTATTCTCTCATTCTGTCTCTTCTTTGTTCAACTTTTGCTGGTACGTTGTTCAGGAAAAGAGACTTGTCTGGCAAAGGTGGTAGCTGGAAGAAGTTGATGATTGGTCTGATTTCCTTATCAAGCTGATCTATCTGAGACCACGATTTTCTAAATCTCCACCATTCCAAGTTGGACTGTCTTTCGAGGATGGCCACACTGATGAATGGATCATCACTCTTCTTTGTAGGGTTACCATGAATGGTACTGATGATCTCTGGTTTGAAGTTGGAAAGCTATGTAGGTTCAACATAGAGAGGAACATCAGACGGCAGTTTGGGGGTATATGCTGACTGTGCTGATGATGTTGTCTGCTAGGACTGTGGTTCTTGTGGTTCTCTGTTGTTTGACCGTTGTGGAGTCATTGTATTCGATCTATAGGTGTCATAGAGATTATTCTTCGACAATGGAGTTTGGTCAGTGGATGGAGACTGAGCGAAAGTTTGAGACACTGGTGTGTGTACAGCGTTTTCAGGTTCACTGCCATTGGTCGGTAGCCTGAGTGGACTGGAATGCTTCAAGCTTCTGTAATCAGTGGGTGAGCCAGCATTTGGGGTGTTGAGCACAGAGTTGAATCCCAGTGAGATTGGCGAGTATGTATTCTTGTTTGAGCGAAGAGAAGTTGGAGAGGCAATTCTCCCAGAATAAGGTGTCATCTGTACCTTGTTCTCGACGACTTCAACAACAGCATCTTCCTCATCTGTTGAGTCATAACCAGCAGCATTTGAAACAGGTGGTGGCTCAAGCACAGGACCAGGTGGTAGTTCACGAGCTGGAAGCGCAGGTGGCTCAAGAGTTTGTACCTGTGTATCAACTGTTTCTGGTGCTGCGGTGGTTGTAATCACTGGTACATCTGCTGATTCTCTCTCGAAGATCTCATCTGTAGATGACTTCAGTGCTTCAAAGGTTGCATCCCAATCAATACTGTTCAACGTTGCTGGTGTCTTGATCACTTGTTCCAGTTCATAAGTAGGTTTGTCCTCATGGATACTCAATACCTCTGATGTTGGGCTATCTGGTTCGACTAGTCCTTTCTCAACACTCTCTTCATGATATTCGACCACTTGTTCTGTGATTGCTCCAGTCAGTTGTTCCTCTGATTGTGGCTGTTCAGATTCAGTAACATCCTGGGCTGGCTTGATATGTGTAGATGCAGCAACAGCGTCCTGTGTATCATCGATTTGCAACTGCACCGGCTTTATACGATTGGCAGATCTTGGAGGAGGTTGCAATTCGAGTTGTTGGGGTACAGGTGGGTCTACCTGTATGGTTTGAATAACCGACTCCTTTATAGTAGTGGAAGGATCTCTGAAAACTGGTACGTCAATACTGTTGTCCCGTAGAAGTTTATCCAATCCTTGGATGTGGGATCTCAGGGCAGCTATCAGGGCGTTCTGCTCGCTGACTCTCTTCTCCAGCTCCCCATTGCGCCTCACTAGCTGCTCCATTCTAACCTGTGGTTGGACTGGGGAAGGTAGCCGCTCAGCTGAAACTTGGGTGGTGGAGGGGGTGGTGTGGATAATCTCGTCGTTGTTTTCGAATGAGAACTCTGAGACTCCTGACTGAAGCGAGAAGCGGTTCGATTGAGCGGTTCTCTCGGAGTCCATTGGTACCACTGCCGTGCTGAATCTTGGTTTGTGTGTGTATTTTTGGGAGATGTAGCACCGTCACAAGATGGAGAGGTGTTCGTTAGCAAACAGCGGCGGTAAGAGACTCCTAGTGTGAGAGGGAGCTTCAATATTGGACACGAGGGGGTTGAGTTGTTTGCCGCGCTGTGTGGATCCTAGAGAGACCGTGTGGAGAGTTGATTGATGAATATTTCGCCTTTATTCTGGTGACTCTGTACTCGTGAATAAGTGTTGTGACCGCCAATTAACGCGTCCGCCGCAGGAAACTAAAAATCGCGAGTGCGCCCTCAAAACAGATCAGTAAACAAACGACGCACTACTGTGAATGCATAGTATCAACGTTTCAACCACTTCAGTGTTAGATCTCTAATATACAGAATTACTCGTGACTACCCAGTAATCACGCCTCAGCCCCCTCTGCGGCTTTAAACTGATCCCACAGCTTGATAATCTCGTTCTTCTCCTGTGTCTCCTTCTGCAAACGAGCCTTAAGGCCTTCAATCTCGCGTCTCAGCTTCTCATTCTCGGCCTCGGCCTTGACGACCTTGCCCTGCCATTTCGTTTCGTAGCCCTTCTTCAATACTTGGACTTTCTGCTCGTGCTTCTTGCTGTACTGGATGTAGAGGTCCTCGGCCAACTGCTGAAGCCTCTTGTCAACATCCTCCTGCTATGCAGCTTTCTCGTCCTCCAACTTCTTGATCTGTGTATCAGCAGCATATAGTTCATCCTTGTACTCCTGAAGTTTGGCCTTCAAGTTGGAGATTCTCGTATCGTAATCTCCACTCTCCTCCTTGATGGTGTGAAGCTCAAATTTGAGGATGTCGTGATCTTTCTGTAGCTTCTCCTTCTCTTCCTTCAATCTTAACAACTCGGTAGACTTGGCACTAGCAAGTGCCTGCACATTGCTCATTTCGGAATGGAAGGCTTCAAGTTCTGCAAGATGTTCGCTTTCCTGTTTCTGGATCTCAATGTCCATCTTGCGGATCACAAGCTCCTTCTCTTCGAGTGAGTGGATGTACTTCTGAAGGGAAGTGTTCAACTCGTTGATTTGATTGGTCTTCTGTTCAACGATCTTCTCCAAGTTTGCCATCTCATCTTTGGCTGCTTCCATCTCAATGTTCAATTCATCAACTTCGGCCTTTCTCACAACCAACAACTCCTTCAACTCAGTTAACTGCTGCTCAATCTCTTCGATCAGCAATGTCTGGGATTTCACTGTGTTCTTGAGCTCTTTGTTATCTGATCTCAAAGTTGTCACAGCGCCTTGCAAACCAGCTAACATTGAGTTCTTCAAGTTCAGTTCTCTGTTTGTGGTATCTAGTAGTTCGACGTGGTGTGCTTTTGCCGCTTCGAATGCAAGTTTAGTCTCCTCCAACGTCTTTTCCTTCATCTCAATGACACTCTGAAGCTCTGAAATCTCTCTAGAGAGTGTCTCCTGTTTAGCCTCTGCCTCTTTGAGGAGCTCTTCTTTAGCACTTGCACTTTCATGCAATTCATCCCTTTGTCTCTGAGAGTCATCAAGGTTGGCGTGTAAGCTTTCGATCTTTTGTCTCAACAGTTCTTTCTCACTTCTGACTGACTCGACTTCGGATGTGAGTTCATCGATAGTAGCAGACATTTCGTTGGACTTCTTGAGTTCGCACTGGAGCATGGATTGTTCATCGGCAAGTGCAACAGTAAGAGACTGTACTTGGTCTTCGTACGCTGATGTCTTGCTCTGCAAGACCTCGTTCTCTCTGGTTTTGTTCTCAACTTCACTCTGAAGACCCTTAAGCTCTTCAAGCTGAGATTTCATTGTAGCATCCAATTGATTGACTTTGGTCTTGTACTCACCAAGAACAAATTTTGCCTTTTGAATACTGTGCTCGTACTTCTTGATGGTTTCGTTAAGAGTGGACATATCGTGTCTGAACATGTCCTGCTCTGTTTTCAGGAGGTCCATCTCGCTCAGTAGTTGCCTCTTCTCCAACTCAAGTGACTCAATCTGATCCTCTTGCTTATAGATTTTGTTCTCGTACAATGATACTTTCTCTCTAAGCTCCATAACTTCGCTAGACTTGTTCTTGATGGTTTCTTCTAGCTTCTTTACATCTTTGTTGTGATCGGCTTGAATTTCATGGACCTGAGCGATTGTGAAGAATGGCTTCTTGTTAGGAGAAGTAGCGTGTGTCAATGTCTCGATACCAACGGAGTGTTCGTATTCCTCTAGTGCTTCAATGTCTGAGAACTGCTGGTCGTTGGCGTCTTGACCATTCCCTTCCAAGAATGATGAAAAATTGTCAATGCCAAAATCTTCCTCGATGCCACCGACTTCTTCTTTGTGTGGACTAGCAGTACGTTGGTCTTGTTCCTCAATTTGCTCTGAGATATCACCAGTCAATTCCTGGTGGTTCATCTGAATAGAATCCTCCTGTGTAGCGATAATGGTTGGTGACGAAGGCGCCTCTTTATCTGCCATAAATGCCTCGATACGAGAGAGCTCCTCATTATCCGAAGACATTTCACTGTACTGCAAGCTGCTCGAACTAGTATTGGATCTGCCATTATCATCCGACGGAGAATCCGGCTCGTTGCGGTTATGAGTTCTCTGCATCTTGGACACCGGGGAGTCGATATCTGAGTCAACCAAAGATGAGCGACGCTTGTGAATTGTGATACCTGGACTGAGATTGTCCTTCTTCAAGGCCGATAGCTGAATAGGAGTCATAGACTTGCTTCCCATCGGGGTTTCATTCTCCTTACCGCCTCTGAGAGACTTCAGTTCTGAAATGAGAGATCTCTTGGTGTAGCTGGTGTCTGTGATTGGACGAGCGTTGAAGATGTTAGGTCTTGGAGCAGTTAATGGAACTCTTGTAGGTGTGATGCCAAAGACATTCGTGGATCCGTTGTCTCTGTTGGTATAGTGATAACTTCTGCGGCGGTTCTCCTTTTTGGCAGTCAGTCCGTGTGGGATCTTGATAATACCGTCGTCTTCTGTGTTATCCTTTGCAATCTCAAACGATGGAGTGTTCTTCATCGGAGTGAAGATCTCAGAAGCGTCACTTAACTCCTGATACTCCATATTCAGTAGTGTTATTTTTCTCCCTCTAGCGCTGTGTGGTTTGGATGGAGAAATTTGAAGAGTGGTGCTATTGAGGTGAGTGGGAAACAAAAACAAATGATTCCTGCTCTTCCCATTTTCCCATTTTCCCCCCTGTGGATGTAAACAAACCGGAGGTACGGTTACCAGGACAACAGTTGGTCTTTCACTGAGGTTGGAGCCATTTCAAGTCCAAAAGGGGCCTCAATTACATCACAAAATACATATGCTAATAACTACAAAGCATATATCAGCACTTATTGATCAATTCAACCACAGCCTAGCTCGATTTATAGTCAATTGCTCAAAATGGTATCGAAAAACAGCTGTTACCCTGCCCAATGTGGTGCAAACCGGTGCGAACTTTGAAAAAGTATAAAAACTCAACGCCGCCCAACTATGAATCATTATTGAGAGACTAATTAAACATCGCCAACTCTTTATCAAAGTCTCGGGTAGTACGAGTCATAATTGAGCTGGTCTCTGTTTTTCGTGTCTCTCCTTCTTACTGTTTTCTCCATTTGCGTCAAAGCGTACTGAATCAGGAAACCCACCCCTTTATTTTCCTTCCACCTCCACCTTCTGATCATCAAGACACAGCACCACAGCACCCTATCCACCTTGAAAAATGTCCACAACAGATACTACACTCCTTTACGAGCAGGTCATCAATGACGTTATTTCTGACTCCAGACAAGATTTCGAAGACAACGGTATCGATGAACAAACGCTGCAAGATTTGAAAGCCCTCTGGCAGGAAAACCTGGCAGCAGCAGCGGTGGCAAACCTCAGCTTTGCGCCTATTGACGAAGCGACTATGAGAGCTGCCGAAGAAGGAAGCACAAAACCTGTTCAGGGCAGTGGCAACGGTAGTACGTTTGAGTTCCAGGTGAAAGACGAGAATGGAGAATTATAGAAGTCATTAGAGAAACAAAGCAAGAAGGAAAGATCAATGAAGTCATTGGACTCAGACGACATTGGCTCGGATCTTGACGACTCTGATGACGACGATCAAGACTTGGATGAGGAAGGAGACGATGTGGATGGCATGATTATGCTCTGTCTCTATGAAAAGGTGCTGAGAGTGAAGAACAAATGGAAATGTAACCTTAAAGACGGTGTTGCCAACATCAACGGTAAAGATTACGCCTTCGCAAAAGCCACTGGAGAGTCAGAATGGTGATACTGTTTTTTTCGTCTCTAGCAACTATCTATATAATTTCCTATAACGAACCCCCTTTGTCACGACTCCATCAAGAACTATAGAGTTGTAGTCGGACTTTTCATCATCTGCGGTATCGCGCGTCATTCCGTCATTTTGCGCACCTTTGTTTTCGAAAGGTAAACAAGCACATGCTGGAATTTGGTGAATAGCCTCAGCAACTATCACCTCCAAGACTGTTACAATCGCTTCCGCTATCCATTTCAGCCAGCGGGAAGTCACAAAGCCACCTTCTATATACTGCTCTCTCTATATCTCGCCAGCAATGCCATCCCCCGACACTGACTCCCTCTCCCAGATCTTGTCCGGCCTTGAAATCGGTGACACCAGCGTGTACAGCAACACCAACACTTCTGCCGCCGATGAAACCGGTGCTACCGACCATGACTCGCTTTCCCAGTTCAAGGAGCTGTTCCTCGACTTCCTCGCCAGACATCCGCATGTTGCCTCTGCCGCCAAGTTTATGGACAACAAGGACAAGACGCTGGTGCTCCTCTCCCCTCTCTCCACCAAGCACGCGTTTGGAAGAAGTTGGGTCTCGAAGACTTATCTTTCCACCATTGTTGAGAGACCACAGAGACTACTGGCTACCTCTATTGGTATTGCTGCTTCGTTCACCATGTATCCCGCTGAGTATGTGCTGATGACCTCCACCAAGAGATCCCCCTTGTCGAGCCCACATGTCTAGAAGATCCACGGCGAGAACTGGCCCTCCGACATCGAGAAGATATGTAATGAGAGTGAGGAGAAACTTGCAAAGGGTGAGATTGAGGTCCCAGATGGATGGAACAGTGGTGATATCTACTTGACAAAGGCCTCTCTTGAAGCGCTCACCGGTGTGATTGGTGCTGTCGAGACAGCAGTGGACACTATCTTCAAGGACGATGGCGAGACACCCAAGAGGGCATTCGTTGCTATCCGTCCCCCAGGACATCACAGTCATCCATGTGTTCCTTCAGGATTCTGCCTCATTAACAACGCTCAGATAGCTATTGAGTACGCAGCAAAGTCACAAGGGGTGACCCATGCAGTGATCCTAGATTTTGACTTGCATCATGGTGATGGAACCCAAGACATCTGCTGGAGCAAAGCTGGATTCGAGCCTGACTTTGGAGAAAAAGCAGCCGGATATGAGGTAGGTGCCCAGGACCCAGATGAGTATCCAAAGAACAGCTGTGACGATCCGAAGGTTGGCTATTTCTCTCTTCATGACATTAACTCCTTCCCTACTGAACTGGGATACGCCATACCAACCAACATCAAGAACGCTTCTACGTGTATTATGGCTCACGACTTGAACATCTGGAATGTGCATCTCCAACCATACGACAACGAGGAGGATTTTTACAAAGACTACGAGGAGAGATACTCCGTGCTTCTATCTAAGGCTGACGAGTTTCTTCGAAAGTCCAAAAGGGAGTACGATGCGGCTATTGCTCAACAAGAGAAGATGAAATCATCCAAGAGATCGCATCACTCAGGATCCAGTACTCCTCCAATATTACCTCCTTTCAAGGCTATGGTTGTGATCAGTGCGGGCTTCGATGCATCTGAATACGAAGTCCAGACTATGCAACGTCATGGCGTCCATGTACCAACATCCTTCTATCAGAGGTTCACTTCCGATGCAGTTCAGCTTGCTAACAAACATTCAAATGGTGTGCTGCTTTCACTCTTGGAAGGTGGATACTCTGATGGAGCACTTACTTCGGGTGTCTTCTCTCACCTAGTTGGATTGCAGAGTCAAAAATGGGACCACAGTTGGGGCAATGCTGGTGTCGTAAAGGAGCTCATCAAGGGATGTAGGCCAAAATGGACACCTTTGAAACATCCTACAAATGAGATTAAGCACTGGGCCAATGAGGTCTGCAAGCTAGGAAGACTGATGCTACCAAGTTCAGTTATTCATCCACCATCTTCATCCAATACCACCAAGAACAGCACAACAGTGAACTCAGATCCAAACATCACTCGAAGAACAAGATCGCATCACACCAAACTACCCGCCAAGAAGATGGTAACTGATGAAGGAGACATGTCACTCGATGAGATCCCACCACGATACTCCACTTCAGTGAAGGTTGAAGCAAATGAAGATGATGATAACGGAGTACACAATATGTCCCTAGATGAAAGTGAGATCCTAGCTTCAGATCTGACTGGTGTCAAGATTGAACAGCCTATCGGTGTGTCGACTCCTTCACCGCTTTCAGGACAAGTTACTAAGAATATACTCGATGGTTAGGATGCCACAACACAGTCGTCAGTCGATATCCTACAGAAGCTCGAAGAGATGAACGATCAATGGAAAAGCAAGCAGGTATGATATAGACTTCATTCCACAATATTCAGTTCGATGTTTTCTCCGCCTTCGAGGAATTTTGACTTGTAATTGTCAAACAGCGACTGGAGTGCTTTCACATATCTGTCATGGTAATAGTCTACTTCAGCTTTCGAGGGATTGTGGATATGTGGAACCATGATGGGGTTTCCTGTGACAATTGTTACTTCCCTTCTGTACGGTAACAACCCAAACTCATAGTTGAATACACCTCTGGCATGGAAGAACGGGAGAGTGAAGCCGAAATGCTTCTTTAGCCAGTACTGCAACTTCCGTCCAATGGAGCCATCGCTAGGCTCCAGTACGTTGTAAAGATCTGTTTCCCCAAAACAATAACAGGGAACCAAAGCTGTGTCTCCTGTCTCCAGTGCGAGTTTCACGAATCCTTTCCTCTTACGCAACACGATGTCATTCGAACCTGGTCTGGACAGCAACGATTCCTGGGCCCCACCAACAACGATTGCAAGTGAGAAGTTCTGTTTGAGGATCTTTAAAGCGTTTGAACGTGCAGCAGATGTGATTCCCAGAGCAAGAAGGTACTCTCTGTAAATTGGAATGTAAAACTAGTTGAGCAACGTCATCACGCAAATGGGGATTCCAGGGAAGATCTTACTCCATCCTGCGCCTTCGGTACCAATGCCTCCAAACCCACTCAGTGAAACAACACCATGAGGGTGTAAACCGAAAATGTACTTGGGTCCTGTCTTGACCATCATTTTATACGGTCTCTTCTTGAAGTTGAAGAACCGTGATAGGAATGGCACATGGTAACTGTCATCTGTGATCTCCACTTCGGTGAACGTTGGAGTCAAATTTGTCGTCTTGAAGAGCTTTATAGGGTAAAACTTGCAAAAGTGAGTCCATATTGATAACGATCTGAACCACTAGGAGTATCTCTTTGTTGCTCCTCCGTTCGAAGGTGTGTGATCGAACAACAGATATAGAATGTAGGGAATGATGATGGGCCAGAACAGGGGCACTGCGAGTAGAATAAAGAACAATGATATGAATGCTGGGATTGATATTGTGTGCCAGAGTACTGCTGCTGTTTCCAGCCGTCTGTGTATGGGTGTGGAGAGCGGGGCAAACTTGGCTCTTGTATGGTCTCTCCTCGTCTGTTGGTCCATTGAAACTTCCCGGTGGTCTTTAGCTGATCTGCGGATGTCCTTCAAAGATTCAACCTCCTATGACGCTAAAAGGTCTCAATTGTGTTGTGATTTAAAGTATTTGTGATGCCAATCCAGAGAAGAACCCTAATGCGCCAGCAATCACTGTCTCGAGATGTGATTGTAGTGTAGGTTGAGCTGAATGTAATGTGAATGAGTAACTTGATGTTCAGTCCAGATCTCCTGCGTCTTATATCCTCTCTACTTGATCTTTAAACGCGGTTGATTGCATTTCACCATCTTATTCACCATCGTCATCTTCATCATCATGATACGGCTTACGGTAAAAAGTCATAGGCCCCGCGCAACCAGCTCAGGCTACAAACACCCGTGACACATCCATTCATGAAAGACAACAGCAGTACATTCACCCGAACACCACACTCCGGCTACGGAGGAAGTGTTTGGGGAAAGTCTACATAAAACCGTAAGTTATTTGAAGAAACATGCAATTTTTGAGACGTTAATACTCACTCCAGACCTTGTTCATTTGTCCAGAAAGTTCATAGCTTCAAATATCTTACTTTTGGACATAAATTTTTACTGATATATCGATTTCAAAAGAAGTATATCAAAAAAAGAGGTCCTCTTTCAGAAACTACAAGTAAATATGGGTTTTCAATGTGATTTTTGGATTGATTTCTACACTAATGTTTTCTAGAGAATCTTACCATATTATATCCTCAGGTATCCGCATATTTACCAATTCCAAGGGATAGAAGATCATGGGTTTAAGAATGGTAATATTGATTACGTAATCAATGTGCGCCAACCAATCAGACAAACATTGGAAAACAACGAGATATCAAATGCCTCGCTGGCGCAATCGGTAGCGCTTACGACTCTTAATCGTACGGTTGTGGGTTCGAGCCCCACGTGGGGCATTCTTTTTTGCTCCTCCA
>JAKVQR010000003.1:0-75119 GCA_030462915.1 Petasospora meyerae | reverse complement strand
CGAGGTATAGGGAGTGTCTGGAGTAAAGGGGTGGTGCTCAGTTTGTCTCCGAGTGGGGGTAGCAAAAGTCCTTTAAGGTCCTATCGAAGCCGATATTTTTTTTTTTTCCTATCGAAGCCGATCTTTTTTTTTTCCTATCGAAGCTAATCAAAGCCCGATCATCATGAGTCAGCATCTTCTTGATTACATAATCTGACGCTATGTAGTTACATAATATGACGTCATTGATAGTGAACGCCTACCAAGTCTAGCTTTGAACTTTAACATCTTTCTAACATGGACACAACTTCTATAACATCTGTGAAGATGAGGTCTGATGATTTCTGTCTATCCATTAACAGCGCTTTGATGATGAGTGTAGTAGAAGTTGCGCTCTTAGTAGAGTATAAGATAAGCGACTAATTAGCGTACTTATCACTTAACAGCTCACCACAGGAGGCTCGCTATAACTAGACCAAAAATTCAGATAAATTCTTCAGCCTTTCCATATGAGAACATGAGGAGACTCAAATAAGAGTATATTTTATATTCATACATCATAACCACCACAGATGAAACCTATTATCTCCTTCTTCACCATATTGACCACTCTCCTCACTGCTGGTACGTCCATACACTTGGAAGTCCCAGCTGCAGTCCCTCAATGGCTTTCACAGTACGATGAAGTAGTGTACAACGGTCACATACAGAAACGAGACGACATAGATCCAAGGTGGGACCCGGATGATGGAAGACCTGTGATGAGACTCCATTCCGGTAAGGGTATCCTCACCACATACATCCACGTTGGTACTCCACCTTAGACAATGGAGGTACTCGTTGATACCGGTTCAGATGTCACGTGGTTCAACGGTTTGAAGAACCCTCACTGCTCTCCCCTTTCTTCGTAGAGCTCCTAGGTGGAATCAACAGAGACACAGGAGGAAAGACAAAGAATGTGTTCCAAGTATGGACTGTTCGATCTCAATCAGAGTAAGACAATAAAGGCACAAACATCAGGGATGAAGGGAAAATCGAGAAAAGAAGAAAATCTGATACGCTACATGGACACCACCGTTGTGAAGGGAAGAATGTACACCGATAACGTCACTGTTGGGTACAATCTCTCGGTGGAGGATTTCGACATCGGTATTGCCTCGGACGCCAACTCTACTTGGGGAGTCATTGGACTAGCTCCACCGTCATACTACAGAGATAAGAAGGGTGTTGTCAAACCGAGACACAAGAACTTTGTATAGGAGTTGCAAAAATCCGGTAAAATAGACAGAGCGGTGTTCTCGTGTTGGATGCGCAGTGACTCCGAAAGCGACATTGGTGATATCCTATTTGGCGCAGTTGACAGAGCCAAATACAGTGGCCCACTTCTCACACTGAAGTTGGTGCAACACGCCAGCCAAGAACTGGGACCTTAGACAAGATACGAGGTGGCTGTTTCCGGCATGTCTATCAAGAAGCCCGCTACTAGCTCAGACAACCGCACTGTGGATCTCTTCAGCGTCTCAGACTCTCTGGAAGGCGAGATCATCTCGGCAGTGTTTGATACAGGGTCGTAGGTTACGTACCTGCCAGAAGATCTATTCAACACACTCTTATCTCATATAGATGGCGTGAGATTCATTAACGGTTCAAGTAAAGCTTTAGTATCGAGAAAGAGCCTGAGGGAAGGCTACACAAATGAGATCATCACCATCAAGTTTGGCCAATCAACAGTGAGTCTCCCGTTGGAGAGACTACTTAGACCGTTTTACATCCATCCTGAACAGACTCTTTACGATACAAAGGGTAAAGAATTCGATCATCTTGACGACTTCAGTATCATCGGGCTGTCAAAGTCGAAGGGAAACAGAGACGACCTCATCGTTCTCGGCAGAAACTTCCTCCAGACGATGTACACCATCTTTGATCTCGATCGAATGGAAATCTCGATAGCACCTGCAATCTACACGCCCAAATACTTTATCGAAAGACTTGGAAGAGCACAGAGTGTGGGTGGGATCCAAGATGGGCCAGTAGAAGGCATTGAGAATTTCTACGTGGCTCCTCCATTGTATGATACTACCAAGGACTTTGTGCAAGACGCAGAACATATGTTGTTGATTGAGGAGAATGGAGCACAAATTGGTCGCAAGTCTCCTTCAATGGGGTTCTATTGCCTACAGCTTATTGCACTATTGGCGACCGTAACGAAAGGGTTCATATGATTCCAATTAACACACAGTATCAGTTGATTGTTGTTGTTACAGACACGTTGGATGTATCGACCCCCTCAACAATTGCAGCGTCATTCTCGACTTTGTCCTTAGGACGCTCCTTCACAGCATCGATCCAGTTTGGGTTCTGTTTCAAGTACTGCTCCACTCGAACAAGAATGTCTCTTGTCAAAAGGTTACTGTTGTCAGTCTTGTCAAACCCACACCTCTGGTAGATACTGAGGAGGTAAAATGGTACCACACATAGTTCCTCGTTGTGAGTAATCAAATAATCCATGACTTCAATGGCCAAGTAGTAGTTTTCTCCTTCATTCTCACCAAATGCATCGTAGTAGGTAGCTGCAGCGGCACCACTGCCCCCATTGGACTTGGCAGTAGGGCGTGCCGGTAACTCAACTGGTTTGGCGTACAACACATTAGGAGAAAGCACAGTAGCCAAGTTGTGAACGTCCATCTTGGACCCAGTTTGATCATCAAGGTGAGAGAAGGATGATGCCCACATGAAGAAGAATAGAAGAACTTCCGTCAAGTCTCTGTGAGCCTTTGGCAAAATGGAGTAACATAACTCAGTCAATACTCTCTTCTGATCAGTGTCCTCGACTTTTTGCGACAGAATCCATACCTCATACAAACCAAACGTCAAAAGCGGATTTGGCATCTCCCTCAAGAACTTCTTCAATAGAGCAGACAACTGGATTGTGTTCTCAATTTCGAGGTTGGGCACAGACGTCGGGTTAGCATCGATTTTTTCAACAAGTTCTCTCAATGCCTTCAAGTTACCGTTCTTACGGAAAACACCCTCGACTGACATATCCTTCTGATAGAGCGCCGTCAAGAGATCATCAATCAACATCGGTATGCGGAGTTTGGCCGGTCCACTGCTCTTTGATGTATCCACGCCGGTCTTTGCAGTGAGATCTCTCAAATCTGACCCAAACACCTTGGCCAAGTTGGCACTCTTCTTGTCGTTGTTGCCAATACCTCTCAACTTGTCCCAGAATGTAAGCGGTTTCTTCACATCCAAGATCTTACTGACGTCAACTTCTGTATCATATCCACACTTGCGTGCAAACTCACGCAGCACGACTGCAGAGATGTGAGAGATAACGATACGTTCTCCTTCTGACAATTGGGAATAGTACCTCATAGGAACCTCATTCGAGCCCGGCGTGGTTGGTTGTGAAGTTGGTGCACCCACACGGATAGAATTACTCTTGGGTTTGATGTTCTTGGCTATGGCTTCGTCCTGATGTGGATTGTGGAACTTGTAAGTGTTTGGACGAAGTTCACGGGCGTGCTCCGCGGCGACAATTCTTGGGATATCATCCAATGTTAAAATCTTCTGATTGTTGATGAAATTGGTGGCCCTGTTGAAACTTTTCTCGCTAAGAGAAGGACCCACAGGTTCATCTTCAACTGTGATCTTCTGCTTGGGTATGAGAACGTCATCGTTGAGCAATCTTTGTTGGCTTTGATCAATAGCTGATACACTGTCAGTAGACTCCAGAATAACAGATTTCCGGGCAATGTCTCGCGAAGTTCCTTGATTGACAGCTGTGTTCTGTCTTGTGGATCTGAGTCTCTTGATATCATTCAGTGTTCTCATGTAGTTCTTCTCACTTCTCAGCGAGTTCTGTCTCGCATTCAGTTTCTCATCTTCTGATTTCTGTGACATCTCGAACTCCATCACAGCCTTGGAACGCACAATTGCAATCTTAAGTAGATGACTCAATTGCAGAAGCTTGGACACGTATCTGAAGCCGGATTTGGCGTTAGGATCTTCAGCAGCACATGGCGCACAAAGGACATGCTTAGTCTGTGAATTGAAAGAAGCGTCAGCAATACCATCAAAGTCCAACAGTCTTCTGTGGCAGACTGAACAATGGAGACACTCATGATGCCATCTACGTTCCTGGTACTGCACACATTCACTTTCGATACTCTCTTGACAATGGAAACAAAGATCAGAGGAGTCAACTGGGATATCGAGGGACTCAAGTGCATTGACTGGCACGTACTCATGGTTTCGTAGCTCTCTCAAGAATTTATCCAATGCACTTGTGGTATGTGATGTCTTGTTGTACTGAAGTGAGTTGTGAAGACCGTATCTGATTAGCAGTTTCAAGTATTGTGATAAACCAGTGATAACTGAAAGTAGACTGTCATGCGTGCTGGTAACATCACCATCAGACTTGCTGGTTTTTCTCAGTATGGCGAGGTATATCATAATCTTTGCTGAAAGGTTTCTTGGCTCCTTCTTGAGGGTATGGAACGAGACATCCTCGTTGTTGGCCAGTGAGAGATTTTCCAGAGCACCACTGCTGCTCCCAGAGTCAATACCTAGTCGGTGAAGACTCTCTATACCCTTGAAAAGGGCATCAATCTTCAATACAAGCCTTGCGGTTGCCTCCAATCCTTTTTTCTGATCATGTGCGGTAGCATAGAGCAACATATCGGAGATGCACATGGCTGTGTCTTCATCAAACTTGTACAACGTCGAGCATGTGTCAGCAATCTTCTCCTCAGACTTGCTCTTCAAAACAGCTAGCTCTTCGGGTGTTGGATTGACATCGGGTAGTTGTAGGTTTTCTTCAGTGGGCTCGATCTTAGGGAAGGGCTGTAAACCAAGGGTGTTTGGTGGTAACGAAACATTCCAGCTCTTATGGATACTGTAGCATTCGACGTGCCATCTCTAATTTCTTCCACCTTTGAAGATCTCAACAAACTGCTTCAACGGTGGTAGTTGACAACCTTCACAACGATCAATGTAGAACTTGGAGTAGTGATATTGGCAGTAGATGTTGTTTTCATGATCAAAAAAGTCCTCATCGGTATCGAACTTCTTCTGACAGATCTTGCAGCAGAAGTGTTCAACATCGTACTTACGACCGAAGACGGTGTAGTATGTACCTTTCAACGAGCTGTCACATGTACAACACACCAAGCCTCTGCGTTTGTAGAAATGCTGTTCACACAAGGGGATTTTCGTGCCGTCTTCAGTCTCAAAAGGATAAAACTTGGACAGAATGGAAACACCACAGTCCGTGCACTCGAAACATTCAGCATGGTACGTCTTGTCTAGTGCTTTGACATTCTTCTTGGTGATCTCCTTGTGGCATTTAGCACATATTTTTGAAGAGCTTGATCTGGACTATGTCGTATGTGATTTTTTGCGATTGTGTATCTGCACCGGTAGAGTAAGATCATTGGAGCCAGGAGTATGTTGTGGGTGGGTCACAGGATGTGATCTCTGAGGACCATCAGACAGTTGAGGTCTGTGCTGAAGGTGTGAATTAGCTGGACGGTGTCGATCTGAATGGTCTGAGGCATTGGTCGTAGGCCATGGCGGGATATATGTCAAGAAGTCTTCACTATGCCTACTCTATGAACCACTTCTTCTGATGTTCTGTTTTAGTGGACTGCTCTGTGACGTTCGTAGCCTCTGTGGAGACATGGATGTCGACTACACAGGTCTAGGGCTTGAGTTCTGTTGACGGGGAGATTGATCCACGATTGCGGGTTGGTTGACGGGCGGTTTGCTGGGAGTACGATGGTATGCTCCAGGTATAGTGAGTCCTGGGCTACCAAGTGCGGAAGTTGGATCTGGGTACCTTGACATTGTGTGGGAATGCTGTCAGGTAGAGGTAGTGAAGTCCAGAATGAGGCACCAAACGAGTGTGAAAATTTTGGATGTGTTGAGGAAAGACGGGTAAATCAATCACAATGCACAACTCAATTCAATGACTCCAGTTGAGAGATGCCAACTTAGTGATGGTCAGAAATTTTGGGAACCCAAGAAACGTGAAGTCGGCGGTTGTTTGGCTGGAGTATGTGGACCTGCAAGACGATGTATACCTTGCTGGAGAACGAGTCGATGGGGCCCTTCAAAAACAGCGTTTCAGGACTCGGATGCTGGCCTGGATAAGTGTATGAGCACTGAACGCTTCACTTGCCTTAGCGCCCTTCTGTTGGTGAGCTTGGAGAGGTGGGTGGGTGGTGGATCCCCTGTGCTGTGGTCGAGTTGATCCTATGTTTTGGGCTATGACAAAAATAACGTTGTGGCCAAAAACTAACTTGACGGTGGTGTATGGATGTTGCGCCTAGATCGTAAGTTGCCGCGACAACAGATCTTCGTACGCGTCAAAGTGTCAACAAACGGGCCGGAAAGGGAAATGGCTTTGGGAGATTGGAGTAGTAATTAACTGCATTTATGACTAGTTTAGTGTATGGAATATGTTCATGGCCTGCGAGGAAGTGAGTTTAGGGAGTTTTGCGACACATTAGGGGAACTTATGAGAAAATTATGCTTCAGTTAGATGTCATTACGTCATCCCGATCCCTTCATCGATCGGCGTTCCCTGTCTTTTCAAAAAAAAAAACGGCTCGCGAATCCAAAAGCCGGGTGACACCTCTCACGACTGCAGAAAAAAAGAAAAAAAAAAACTCCTACCGATAACGAGACCAGCCCATCAGCCCATCCCTCTACTTGGAGGAGCGGAGTGTTTTACTTGATTGATCCACCAAGCAACTCCACCAATCACAGAAAGTGTACTATAGCCGACAGTCACTACCAGGATACCAAAACATACAAAAGAAAAGCATCACTTTCACCTGGGACTGTTAAGAAGCAGCCCTGTCTCTATCTACTACAAGCTCCACTTATCGCCCCCTTCCTTCATTTGACCTTTCAGAGACCATTCATCACCATTTCTTTGAAGACTGCAATCAGAGATGGCTCCGAACTGGATGCCGCAGAACTTACAGAAGCGGCTCATGCTCTATGTGCTTCAACAACTCTCACTGTTCTCATAGATTGACCTGCCCAACCTCGAAGTGTCACTTGGATCCAACAGTCAGGTCACTCTAACGGATGTGGAGCTGGACACTGAGGCCTTCCAGATACCAGGGGTGTATATCAGAAGTGGAAATTTCAAGAGCTGCACATTAACACTGAACGTCACAGGTGGTGTTACAGTGGACGCTGACGGTCTTTCCCTTACCGTGGCGATGGCGTCATCTTCAACTTCCTCCCACAACGCCCATTCGAAGCTATCTTTGGCTCAGAGCACCATGGATCTCGCCAAGAGCATAATACAGGAGAGCGAGATGGAAGACTCAGGTGCTGATGACGAATCAGCAGAGATGATGATTCCCTAGTTACAAGAGGGAGAGATTGACACACCTTCATCCTCTTTGAATGGAGTCATGGGCAAGGCAGTGGAAGCGGCGTTGTCGAAGTTACAAGTCAACGTGAAGGGCATAAGTGTCAAGGTTCTGATGGATCACGCAACTGTTGGCTTGGAAGTACAGTCTGCTCTCTTCAAGAACATTGACGGAGTACGTACGATATCCGTTGATGGTGTATCCATACTGGGAATACATCCTACAGCCAACCCGGGAGAGACATCCACCAGTGAGCCTCAATCTGCTCACACTGAGAATGAAGATGAACCCGAGAACCCTTCCAGTGATAGCGAGGACGATGCAGAGATGTACGATGACATGATGTCGTCTTCTGTTCTTGAACGACCACAAGGCGATATGAACGAGTCTCTGGTATACTCGAAACAGGAAGCCAGTTCGATATACATGAGTGCTACTTCGGAGGTCTTGAAGTCACTGCACGACCGTAATTCATCAGAGTACATCAAGATTGCTCACATGAATCAGATAACCGTCTCTTTCTCTGGACTCACGGAAGTGAAGGACTTGAAAGTGGAGATTGACGAAGTGAAGATCGCCGCATCGCCTCTGCCTTTGACTCTTCTCCACATATTTGAATCACTTGCATCACAAACATCAACACCAACAGAATATCGTCGCTCTTCAGGTCTCTCGAATAACAACGACAAGAACCAAGGAAGTACTACAACCCTTATCTTTACCGAGTTCAAGCTGAGAAGGTTGCTGGTCAATCTTGTTTCCGCTCTCAACAACGAAGGAAGCTTCCACAAGCCTGATGAGACAACCATAGTTGTGGAAGACACTGTTCTGAAACAGGCGAGTATCCAGACTCTCTATGGAGAAGTCACTAGATTCTTTGTATCCAAGGATAAGAAGGAAGTTGGGAGATTTGCAGACACCACAGACGGCAAAGGAGACATACGGTTTGAGATCAACCAAGCTACTGGCGATCTTACTGTTCTCATGGGGAAACAACTTACATTGTCAGTGGATCAGACAATTCTACAACAACTCATCAACCTTTCATCTTACATGCCCCAAATTTCAGATTCTCTTGCGAAGGGAAAGAAATCAGTCTAGTCATCCAAGCAGACCACTGGAACTACTCTTCAGACATCCACTATAACTCTCAACATGGCTGTATCTGACAATCTGACTGTTGGTGCTTAGTTGTCTCCCGTATCATATGTATCCCACGATGGAGTACTGACACTCTCTAAGTTTTCCCTTTCACGAGTTGTTGGTGGTATACCAGAACACCTGATGTCACTCAAAAACATCGTACACAAGACCCATACCCGAGAGTTCCAGCTGAGGTCCTTTGATGTCAATGGTCACGAGGTTGTCTTTCTCACTCCAAGCACACTGACGGTTGACTGCATGACATTCGAACACAATATGGATGACTTGAAAGACCTTATTAAACAAATTCAATCCATGGTGACTGGATTCCACTTCTAGAAACCTGATATCGTGTTCAAGAAGCGGAAGAAGGCTAGAGTATCCTCCAATCTCACATTCCAGTCCAAGTCCTCACTGAAGATGAACATTAAAGTCAAGGAAGTCAACTGCCTGCTCAACGATATTTCCAGCTCGTTTGGTAATCTGGCTGCTGATCTCAAGGATATCACCATTGTGCTCCACAAGGAAGGCTACATCCAGGTACAGGCTATGTCTGTAGACATCTCACGGAAGCACAGGGATACAACTGAGCACGCTCTCAGTGTCATCAACAGAGACGACTGCAGTGCCCCACTCATCACAGTGAAGACCAAAGACTTCAACACCATAAACGTTCTTCTGCGCAACATTTCTCTTGACTATTATGCCAAATGGTTGATTTTGTTTGACAATGGGCAACAGAACGTATCTGAGAGCAGCGTTGTTGACCTTCCAGGCACATTAACGGATGAGATATCCAATGAAGTGAAGCTTCAAGTGAGAGTCAATGTTGTCGATATTGCAATAGCGTTAAATCCGAGACAGCTGAAATCCAAAGCTTGCCTGGTACTCCCTTCTGGTACAATGGATCTATTGGTTGCACAGAACGTCACATTCAAGTCGGATTTTCGTGACTGCACACTGCTTTTGATCGATGACATTTCAAGACTGGCTACACATGAAGAGACAAAGCTGAACAGACGTGCGAGAGGATTGTGGTCTCAGACATCCTACCTAAACTCCAAGGGCTACATCACAGTCGGGAGAGTAAGGAACATCGGGGTGAATGCAATTGTGAGACCAACTGATGAGATCTCATTTGGCGAGAGAAAACCTGAAAATTGCGTCTTCCTTGACATCAACTCCACTGTCTGGGAACTCGACCTTTGTGCCGACTCATCACATTGCCTTCTCCAACTGATTAATGACTTGAAACAACCGGTCATCATCAGCCCTGAAATGAAGTATAAGGTGAAGAAGAGCACCGAGATTGATGTGTTTGACGGTGTAGATCAGCACGCATTCGGTACTGAGACATCTGAAGGCGAGGGTCATCCTCAAGATCCACCTGTTGAACTCAGTATTGTGGAGGGTTACTACGATCAAGCCTCTGGAACTGATCAAGAATCGGAGGACAATGATGCAGCGATCAATCTACTGAGTACAGATCTTGAAAACTTGACGACCAAATCCAACACCCTTGAAGCCAACCCTTTCTTCACAAACAAGACAGTGTTGGAAGAGTCTCAAACCAACACCAACTCAAGCAGCTCATCTACATTGCATTTCCACAGTGATCACTTTGAGCAACATTCACCAAAGAAACCACTAAAAGCTCCTGAAAGAACCCCTCCATTGATTGTCAATGTTTCAATGAAAAGAGCTATCATCAAGATTTACGATGGTTATGACTGGAAGCACACAAGGAAAACGATCAACCAAGCAGTGAGGAAGCTGGAATCGAGAGCTTCAGAGAGAAAGAATCAGCAAAATGCCCATCAATCTCAAGGAGCTAATATCAACTCCAGAGTACAGCCAGAAGACGATGACGTCATTGGAGAGACTCTGTTTGAGTCCATTCATGTTTCGCTTCCCGTCTCCTCTGATCCTAACACCTTGAGATCTCTTATCAACAAGGAGATCCAGAGTAAGAATGAGGATGACGATGCTAATGGAATTGACTTTGGTAAGAGCAACATCAAGAAGTTAAAGCTTCGTCGTTCCAAGATGCACAAGGTACTCATTGAGTTGGATCAAATTGGTGTCGATTTCTAGCTGTTCTCAAACAGTGAGCCTTCTGGAGAGTACAGCGTGGTGGATGCACTTGTTGGTCCTGAAACGGTGAGCGATCTGAAGGTGGAGATTGGATCTTTCGAAGTTGTTGACAACGTTCCTACATCTACATGGAACAAGTTTGTCACCTATATGAAAGAGGAAGACCGCGAGAAGGGATCAAAGATGCTTACACTCAACCTCAAGACAGTGAGACCGATCTCTACTCTGGCTGCTACAGAGATGCTGATGGATGTCCATGTGCTCCCACTCAGATTGCACGTTGATCAAGACACACTGGAGGTGTTGACACGGTTTGGTGAGTTCAAAGATGCTCGGTTTGCCCTTGTCGATGACGTTGATGATGTGGCATACATTCAGAAGTTCACCATTAACTCTGTGCACATCAAACTGGACTACAAACCTAAGAAGGTTGACTATGCTGGTTTGAGATCGGGGCACACCACTGAGTTCATGAATTTCTTTATTCTTGATGAAGCTGATATGATTTTGAGATCGGTTACCTTGCATGGAATCTCCGGGTTCCCAAAGATTGGACTTGCGTTGAACAGCATCTGGACGCCTGATATCAAGTCTACACAATTGAGTGGCGTGTTAACGGGACTGGCTCCTGTACGCTCCATTGCCCAAATCGGGTCTGGCTTGAAAGATCTTATTGTTGTTCCAGTGAAGGAGTATAGAAAGGACGGGCGAATCCAGAGAAGTATAACCAAGGGTGTCCAACAATTCTCGAAGAAGACCACCAACGAAGTAATCAAACTAGGAGTGAAGTTGGCAGCAGGAACGCAGGCTATCTTGGAACATACCGAGGAGGCATTTGGCGGATCTGGTGCATCTGCCAGAGTTGCAAAACCAGGTAAGAAGACCACACAAGCTTTGGATGATAGTGATGGTGAGGGCAATGGAGGACTGATTGGTGATGCCGATGACGATGACGACGACGACCTGGATGACTTCAAGAGCGACATGGGAAAGAATCTCATTGGGAGAAGAGCCCCCATGAACGCATCCATCATGCATCGTTCTGTGTATCAGCCTACGTTGGAGTCTATGGCGGACATCCAGTACAACGGACAGTTGAGGGATGACGTGGACATGATCGATGCGGTGGTTGGTGGTGGTGGTGATGAAGAAGGAGATGAGGAGCTCGAAGGTCCAAGAGTGGTCAGTCTGTACGCTGATCAACCGACAAGCATCAAAGAAGGGTTCCTGTTGGCCTATGACAGCTTTGGTCGGAACCTTCTGGTCGCCAAGGACGCCATCATCAATGCCGGTACAGAGATTGGTGAGAGTGGGAGTGCTCATGATACCACACTCGCCGTGTTGAGAGCTGCTCCAGTTGTGCTTCTAAGACCGGTGATTGGTGCTACTGAGGCCGCATCAAGAGCTCTTTTGGGGATAAATAACCAGCTGGATCCATCACAGAGAAGATACACTGAGGATAAGTACAAGCAGAGACGTGGGTGAATTGATTATGTGGAGTTCGTACGTACTAGTGATGGGTCGTGTAGTATTCCGGAGATAATGGGAGATTGCATAACCACACCGTCGCGCGATGATCAGCAGTGTGATGCGGTATGGAACCCCACAGAAAGTCCCAGCTGTCTACTTCGATCCATTACTTGTGGTGTATAAAAAGGGTGTTGGAAGACCAATTGGACAGATTTCAGTGTCATTGGCACGCCGCATTGTTTTATGGATCACAATAGAATCAATTGACGTTTTAGAGCACAATGACCGACAACACCCAACTCTACATCACCCTCAATGACGGATCCAAGATGCCGCAACTCACTCTGGGCACCCCAGATTTGCCTCACGAGTACGAATCCATCAAGGCAGTCGTTACAGAATTCATCAAACTCGGTTTCAGATCAATTGACACCGCATGGTTCTATGGATCCGAACCATACTTGGGAGATGCACTCAAGGAGCTCATTGATTCCGGAGTTGTGAAGCGAGAAGAACTGTTCATTACCACGAAAGTGTGGCCAGCATTGTGGGACAGAGCAGAATACTCGTTGAAGAAGTCCTTGAGTGATCTCAAACTGGACTATGTTGACCTTGTGTTGCAGCATTGGCCTGTGTGCTTTTACGGGACTGACGCAGAGGGACTTCCAAAGATTCCTAAAGACGAGAACGGTGTCATCAAGATCAACAAGGAGGCAGACTGGCTAGTCACGTACAAGGACCTGTTGAAGTGTAAAGAGAAGGGGCTCACCAAGAGTGTTGGTGTCTCTAACTACACCGAGAAGCACTTGCAACGTGCGATTGATGAGACCGGTGTTGTGCCATCGGTGGTCCAACTGGAGCTTCACCCAAAGATCCCATCACTCCCACTTATGCAGTATTGTGAGTCCAAGGGTATCAAAGTGGCAGCTTACTCACCTTTGGGCCACAACGGTGTGCCATTGTTGAAAGAGCCAACGGTGTTAAAGATGGCTGAGAAGTACGGTGTCAACCCAGCGTTCATCTGTTACGCATACCACACAAACAGAGGAAGAGTGGTGATAACCAGAACCACCAAAGTGGAACGTGTGAAATCTTTCAAAGACGTACCTATTCCTCAATTGAGTGAAGAGGACTTGAAAGAGTTGGATGAGGTTGGATTAAAGAGCCCAGAGAGATACATCCAGGACGACTGGGGTGTTGGATTGGGGTTTGAGCACTTCAAAGAGAAGTACTCGTGGGAGGAATGAGTGTGGAGGTAGTATATAAGCGTTGATTATTCAGTTTTATTGAGGATTATCTGTAGTCAAAGGGGTAGTTGTAGCTGTATGGATAGTAAGTCAAAAGAAAAATGAAAAAAAAAAATTGAAAAAAAAAAAACTTGCACAAGGAAGATGAAGACAGTAGAGAGTCAACAGTCAACTCATCACCATAAAAGGATAGTACTGTCAGACAAAGAAACAATATGGACTTGATTTATGGAAAAAGAGCCAATGAAGATAACGACAATGGTGAAAATGCCCAGAAAAGACCCAAAGTGAATGACACCAACAGCCTTGGACTTCCAACACATCTACCGGGACTCCCCACACAGATCTTTGGCAGCTCTACTACATCATCTAATACGGGAGATAAGGCACAACAACAGCCAGTTGCAGCTTCTTCTAATGATGCTGAAACAACACAAACACCAACGTCCAGTAAGACAACTACAGCGAAGCAGGAACCAAAGGTAACGCCTATACCGGGGACGAACATCGTGCTTGAGACACAATCAGACATCGATGAGTGGATCAGAAAGAGAAAAGAGAACTGGATGAAGAAGATCTCTAATTAGAGAACACAGCTATAGAATGGGGGAGAGAGTACCACAGCTGATTCTGGAAATGACGGTGGTGATAACAAGTCGAAGACCAGAGACCCTCGCTCGAACAATAACGGTAACCGTACCAGAAACAGCAACAATAACAACAACAATAACAATACCGAGAGAGGAAACACGAGAAACAACCGTAATCAAAGCAGCAGGAGACAGCCACATCACTCCTCTTTCAACCTCAACAACGCCATCATCCAGAGAGAGCTCTCCAAAGAGAACACCGCCATACTGGATGTCATCAAAGAGCTGTTTGACCAGGGAATCGTGCCCAAGAACTGACACGTGTGAACAGAAGGCTCGTATAGGATCGAGGCTATGTACTGACTAGATGATAACACGTCACAATAACTAGAGAAACTTAGTAGATGAGTAAACGAATACATTTTTTTTTTTTTTTAAAGTGTTTTTTTTTTTTTTGTGACGCCACCCGGTGTGCTTAGTAATCACATCGCCCCCTGGCGGGATTTAGTGTGTGATGTCCGGGTGTTTTACCCACACCTTTCGATCTTTCGATGATGCTCTTTACATCGCGTGGCTGTATTCTAGCACCGTACGATTTATATGGAGAAGAGCGTACTCCTGTTCTGCTCGATAGAGAGACCAATTGAGAGTTCCAACAACAAAACTAATATGAAACTGTCGACTTCACTACTATTAACGGCGTTATCTTCCCGCTGCCTCGTCGCTGCCAAACAGGAGGAGAAGCAACAGCAGATCTTCTCCATCAACACCAATGAGCGCATCGGGAACCAGTGCTGCGACCTCACATACGCCCAGATCAACAGTGTGAACGGGAAAGTGCGTCCGATCATCGAGCAGCTTGTCCAGGAGGACTACTTCAAGCACTACAAGTTCAACCTGGACATGAACTGTCCTTTCTTCGAGTGTCAATCGATCTGCTTCTCTCCCGGGTGCTAGCTGGACCTCGATGTACACGCGAAAGACTACGACTTTGACCGGGAGAACACTGGCGGGGGTGATCTGGAGGATCTGAGCGAGGACTCGTTCCTGGACTCACTGTGTCCTAGAGACAACCAGAACCGTGTGATTGAGGACGCTGAGTGGTGTGAGTTCAACGACAAGGACGGTGTCATCATCGACATCTCGAGAAACCCAGAGAGATTCACAGGATACATCCCAACGCCCGAGCGTAACATCTGGGGGATGATCTACCAGCATCACTTGGAGGGAGAATGCCCGATGGAGTAGCAGGTGTTCTACCAGATCGTGTCCGGGTTCCACAGTTCGGTATCGACGCATCTGTGTAACGAGTTCTACAACAACGAGACCAACACATGGGAGCCAAACCTCGACCTGTTCAACTTCAAAGTCGGCGACCACCCGGAGAGAATCGAGAACATCTACTTCAACTACGCCATGGTGACTCGTGCGATCCTCAAGTTGGAGGAGTACCTGCCAGAGATCACTTTCAACAAGCACAACCTGGAGAACGACGAGAAGATCAAAGGTGAGATCAACTCATTACTCAGTGAGCTGCCACATGACCTAGATGTGTTCAACGAGAGCCTCATCTTCCAGGACGCAGAGATCAGAGACGATTTCAGAATGAAGTTCAAGAACGTGACGAAGCTGATGGACTGTGTTACCTGTGACCGTTGTCGTCTGTGGGGTAAGATCCAGTCTATGGGATATGCCACTGCTTTGAAGGTTCTGTTCGAGAACCCAGAGACAATCCTCAACTTACAAAAGAACGAGATCATGAGTCTGTTCAACACATTTGACAGACTCACCAAGTCGATCCAGTCGATCCAGAACTTCAACCATCTACAAGCACTGAGGGAAGCGGAAAAGCTCGCCGATGAAGAGACAGAGTTCAGGGCACCGACACTGGACGACGAGTATGATGAGGAGGTATTCGTAGAAGATGATGAACTGGAAGAGCTCAATGTTGATCACAAGGGACCGAAGTCGTGGACACAGGCATGGCACGAGGAAACAGAAGCCGTTATTGAAGCTCTGAAGTTCATCGCATCGAGTTACATCAACTTGCCACGCAACTTGAAGAACTACCTGCTATTCAAGATCGATACCCTGTGGAGTGCCTTCATCGGTGATCCAATCAGTCCGGAGAAGAGCGAGGAGTACTTGCACAAAATCGTGGCGACTTTCTGAAGCTACATCAAGGAACAGTACATAGATCTTTAGACTATACACACATCTATGTGTTTGTATGCTCATAGTGGCAGAGAAGGCGCTGCTGGAGTGATGACGGGCGTGTTTGGGTTGAGATCGGACTTCTTGGCTCTCTTCTTGTATGGTTTTCTCTCCTTACCGCTCTTTGTGTACTTTCTCTTCGGTCTGTTCGGGTCGTCGTTCTTCTTCGTGCTCTTGCGTTCTTTCTTAGCCTGTTGTGATGACTTTGAAGCGGCGTTTCCTGATGATCCATTGGCGTCTCCACCGTTGGCAGTACCGTCCACGCCGTCTTCCACATCATCCTGGTCCTCCTCGAAGTTCTTGAAATTCTTCCCCTCGTTGTTATCGAATTGCTTTCTGGCCTCTGTGATGGTCTTGTTCAACTCCAACAGCTCTAGCAGTCTTCCAAACTTGACGGGGTCCTTCCTCAGGGCAAACTTGAAGTCATCCACTCTGATCTTTTGGCGACACGTCACTTTCGCAAAAGCAGCTGCATCGTGACACAGATCGATGATGTAATTGGTGACCACGTCTTCCACGGCATTCACTGTCTCTTGTAAAGGTTCTTCAACGTCTCCAAAGGCATAGAGCAGATTCTTGACGTCTTTCTCGAAAAGCACCGTTTTCTTGATCTTTCTAGGGTTCTTGGTGGACATTACTGGTATATTGTTCTTTTAATGAGTCGGATATGGGTAATTTGGTTGAACAGTTTGACCCTCAGTGCTGTTTGGTATCTGGATAAGAAGTGGTGTTTCTTCTGGTTCGCATGCGTGTGTGTTATGAGCCCTGGCCCAGATTCGCTATCGTCGGGACTGAATGTGCGCAAAACCAAAATTTCATCCAATCCGGTATAGTGTAGTGGCTATCACAGTTCGCTCTCACCGAGCAGACCGGGGTTCGATTCCCCGTTCCGGAACTTCTTTTTTTTTGCGCATTTTTCCGGAAACTGCTTAGTCAGCACACCCTCATACTAAATCCGGAACCCGCCCGCGTGCACATGCCTTCAACTGACAACAACATATTTTTTTTCTGAAGAGACTCGCTGTTGAATCCCATACAGAGGGAGAAGACTTCAAGGACCAAGTCTGAGTGTTTGTGTGGGGCAGAACCAAAGCCAGTCTCATCTTCAACTACACTGCGACTCACCCAATCCAACAGCCACAATGGACGAGCCGGTCGACAACTTCCAGGACCCAGAGTCACCAGACAGACAGGGCAACAACAGTCGCAAGAGGAAGACGAAAACATTCACCGGTTGTGCCACCTGCCGCTCCCGTAAGATCAAGTGTGACTTAGGGAGACCCTTCTGCAAACGATGCGAGAAGTCAGGACTTGTGTGTCAGGGATATCAGATCCAGCTGTGTTGGTCCAAGCCGATCCAGTTCGACAAGTACGGCTACCAGATCCGTGGTGGTGGTAACAACAGCGGTAACAACACCGGCGACAACGATGACGCAGAAGACGAGGACGACGCTGCTCAAAAGGGGTTCCAACGACGCAACATCGAGTTCGTGAAGTACGACAGAGAGTACGAGACTTACGAGGAGATGGACAGAGACCTCGCACTGCTACACAACCCGGACTACTCGCTCATTGAGAACTTTGAAATCTGGATGCAAGGACCGTTTGGGGTGTTTGAAGGGCTCAGGGAGTTACCGAGTGATGTACTGAGGAAAAGACGGAAACTGTCCAAGAAGAAGTACGCCAAACAGATGGCAGAGAACGAGGACGGTTCTAGTAGGTCCAACTCTCTCAGGAAAACAGCTAAAGCGGTGGAAGGACCTGTTGCATCTTCATCTTCTTCAGCAGTACCACCAGCCATGAACAACAAGCAGAACAACATCACATCTACTGCCACTCCATCCAACGATCATAACAACAACACTAATGAGCTTGTTTGGCAACCAGGTAACCTCTTTGAAGACCACTTGAAGATGAACAACGAGTGGCTTTCTAACGAGCTGAGGTTCGATGCACTGTTATCAGCTACTGCCGCAACATCCACCGACCACAGCAAGTCCTTTACAGACTACCTGTATCCTTACCAGAGCAACGCCAGAGACAACACACGCACAACATACCAAAGCTCCTTGATGAGCCCTACGAACGCCCTTCATACTTCTGCCAACACTCCAATCTCTTTGGGGACACAGTCGTACATCCCTTCTGATGACACTTCTTACCCTATCGATAAGGATGTCTTCAACGCCCTGAGGCCTAATCAGCACCAGTACCAGCAGCTTCTGCACGATACTCATCACCAGCAACATGACCAATCACACACACCACAGCAACAACATCAGGAACAGCATCCAGTTCACCAGGCCCCAGCTTCACCAGTCATTCCAGGATCCTCCATCTCCAACAGAGCTGATAAGAATGAGATTCTCATCGAAACAGCAGAGTCTCACATGCCAGAGAACGTCATCCAGATTATCCAAACACCTGTGTTCCCAGTTCTATCCCCTTCATTGAACATCCCAACAACAGGGCTCAGAATCGGCTCGCTAACAAGGTTCCTTCTTGATCACTACTTTGCACACGTTGCTGATCTGATGACCGTTGTTGTGTTCCCACAGAACCCTTGGAAGACCATCTACTTCCCTAGAGCGGTACGAGCATTGGGTGACTTGGCAGCTATGGGGAGATCTTCCAACTCCAGGATGTCATTGCTCAACGCGCTCTTGGCTGTGTCATGCTTCAACTTACAATCCAAGTTCGAAAAGGGATCCACGGAGATGAAGTTCTTCCTCAACTTGGGTATAGACTTTAGAGCACAGGCAAGCTCCTTCTTGAAAAAGATGGTCCAGAGTGAGTTGGGACCCAACGGAGAAGGCTCGGAGAAGTACAAAGACGTTGTTACCGCAATGCTCTCGATGAACACAATCGATGTCGTCTGGGGAACAATGGCGGACTGCCAATACCACCTGTCGCTTTGTGGAGATTACATCGCTAGGAGAATTAAAGAGAGACCACACTTGAGTAACAAGGCCAAGTCACTCCATCGTATCTTCTCCTTCCTCAAGTTACTACAGGACTCATCAAACTTCCAGAACTTGTCACAGATCACCAATGAGGAGAGTCAGAAGTTCATGAAGATCTTGTCGAACTCAAACGAACAGACACCTTCCGGTAACGGTGAATTCAGAGAAAACATCGACTTGGATGACGGATTGATTGGCATCAAGTTCGTTGCCAACAGCATTCCTACTGAGGAATACGAACCAAACTTCATCGACTACGATACTTCGAAGGCTAAGAATGCCAAAGAAGTCATGCTCACAGAAGCTCTTTACGGTATGCCCAACTCTCTCATCCTGATCTTCAGTGAAGCCGTTAAGTTGGCAAAGTTGAAATATCACGTCCAGGGTAATCCGGTGACAAACGGCGACTACCAACAAAGATTCCAACTGCTTTGCGACAGGTACGAGCGCAAGTTGATGGGTTGGAAGTCTGAGTGGAAGTTGAGAGGTGCCAACGGTGACTTCCTCAGTTCGATGCATGAAGGTCTGTATCACAACAGTCAGTCCTTCTATAACGCCATCGTGGTGTACTACTACACGATGGTGCGTGGTGTCGGTAACGGTGCACTTCAACAGTACTGTGTGGACACCATTGATCATTTGGAGAAACTTCAGGTGTTGTATGAAAGTGGTCGTGCTGCTATCTTCCCGTTGTTCTGGTAGGGCTTCATCTCGGGATGTTCCTCGATCGATACCGAACTGCAGAACAGATTTAGAGAGTGGGCTGCTAAACTGGCCCGTGCTGGAGTTGGTAGTTATTGGGGTGCTCGTCAGATCATGTTTGAGGTTTGGAGAAGACGCAAGAACAACGAGAGTAACGACAACTGGCTGAGCGTCCACAAGGACTGGGAGATGAACGTGATGTTAGCATGAGATCTTCAGAGGGCCCAACAAGTTAAGTTAATTCATGGTCAATAGATGGATGACTTCGTTTTCCAACAGATTTGTAGCATTGATTGAAGACCTTTAAAGTGTAGAAAACTCGATGAGCTATTGGCTGAGTTTCAAAATGACTCCCGAAGACTTGACTCATGACTCCCCGTTATTTCCGGATCCGGAAAGTAAGTTGAGTCATCTTGGCGGATTTTTTCAGCTGTTTTCCAGTTGGGCACATAGAAGACTCAACGGAAGGGATACATTTTAGCCAACGAATCATCGAGTTCGAAGGAGTCATCCGTGTGTGTCTTCTTGTGGGTTCCAAGAATATATAAATGCGGTAACATCCGCTGAATTTTCTCTCTCTCCTCCCATTCATCTCTTCTGCTCAACGATCAACAACTCCCCACGATGACCGGAAGAGAAACGATGAGCAACATCGACGTGAGACCGTCCACACTGGAATCACAGCCACTGGACGACAAGCAGTCAATCAACACTCAGGAAGATCAGATTGTGCAGTTTTCAGACACTGAAATCGCAGAGTTGGACAGAATCTATAGATTGCTAGACTACAGAATCATCCCGGCACTATGGTGCTTGTACTTCCTCACGTCTTTTGGATCCACGGCATACGGTAACTCCTTGACGATGAACTCATCAGAGGGCCACTCACTGATTCAGACATTGGGATTGACTTCTCACGATACTTCTACTGCATCTGCTCTTTACTACGTTGGTTACATTGTGTTTGACGTGCCTATGAACATCATCATGACCAAGTTGGCACCACAGGCCTGGCTTTCGCGTATCGTCATCTCTGTGGGGCTTGTGTATGCCTGTTACGCTGCATTGGAATCTCCTGGGTCCATCATCGGTATCAGGTTTGTATCGGGGATGTGTGGTGCTGGTACTTGGCCCGGCATGAGTTACTACGTGTCTCTTTGGTATCCTCCACACCGCATGACGAGGAGAATCGGATACTACTTCACTGCGGCTCAGATGAGTGCCGCGTTGTCTGGTCTCTTAGCTGCTGGGTTCCAGAGGATCGATGGTAACAGAGGTTTGGAAGGGTGGAGATGGCTGTTCCTCACGTACGGTGTGATCACCGTTGCTGTCGGGGTTGCGCTCTCTGTGTGGCTCCCAGACAACAACAGAGAGAGACAGTCCAATTTCAAACTGCTGAAGTTGCTGGACTCTCTGAATGTGTACCCTTTGAACGATGAGGAGAAGAGACTACACGATCTGGACATGTCTCAGTACCGCAGAAAGCCACTGTGGACTTGGAAGGACATCTACGTCATGCTGCTGGACGTGAAGCTGTGGCCTCTGGTGTGCATGTACTTTGGAGTAGTCGGCACTGGTTATGGTCTAGCTGTTTTTGGTACCACCCTGATCAAGTCTGTGTTGAACGTGAGCTCGATCGACGTGTCCCTGTTGTACGCGCCGATCTGGTTGTTTGACCTCGCCGCTATCTTACTCATCACCCCTCTCTCTGATCTGTTCAAGAAGCAAAGACCTCTGATCTTCTCGATGGCATGTGTGGTGATCATCACCGGTCTCGTTGTGTGTACTTATGCTGGTCCGAAATGGTCCCGTTATGGTGGGCTGCTCATTGCCGGGTTCGGGTTAGGTCCAACGGTGCCAACGTGTATGTCGATGACCGCTGAGATCTTTGGAATGAAGTACGGTGACATTGGTGTTGCTGTCTCCTCTGCCCTTGTGAGTGGATTGGGTAATCTGGGGTCTGTGATGGCCACATATGCCCTCTACTCCGGATGGCCTGAAGACGCTGCGAGACAGTACGAGTACTCCAACATGATGCTGGTGGTGATTTGCGGGTTCTCCATCATCTCTGCTGGCTGTTGTGTGTTCTTCCAGCGTGTATTCAAGTGATAATTAGGTAAATATTAGAGCTAATTCTGTACTATAAACCAGTGGTGTTACCCTACCGCCAGATGCCACCACTCCACCACAAATCGCGGGGAAGGTCGATCCGACCAGATCTTTGAGGTTTGAGGTCAGCAAGAGGATTATTATTAGTAGCTGGCAAAGTGAATGAACAGCTGTCTTGTCTGTATAGAAGAGGAATAGATCAATACCAAACAATGCCAGAACAGAATCCACTCAGAACAGGAATCATCGGAACAGGCATCTTCGCCAAAAGCAGCCACCTTCCAGCCATCCAGGCGCTCCCAGACAAGTTCGTTGCCAGTGCCGCATTCAACAGAACCAAGAGCAAAGCTGAGGAATTTGCCACTCTGGCCAACATCTCCGCTGAGCACGTCCACGACACACTCGATGACATTGTGAACGACGAATCTGTTGATGTGTTGGACATCTTGCTCCCAGTGCAGTACAACTTGGCCACCGTCACCAAGGCCGTGGAGAAGGGCAAGCCTGTGTTGATGGAGAAGCCCATTGCCGCCACGTTGGCCGATGCTAAGAAGATTGTGGAGTTGGACCGTTCCACTGATGTTCCAATCATGATCGGCGAGAACTGGTTGTTCTTCAAAGTGGCCAAGTTGGCCAAGGAGAGATTACCAAAGATTGGTAACTTGGTGTCTTTCTCTTACAAGTCCACCGGTCCGTTCAACACCAACAACGTCTACCTGTCCACTCCCTGGAGACAGAATCCAGAGCACATCGGAGGCTTCCTCAGTGACGGTGGTGTGCACCAATTGGCACTGTTGACCGAAGTCGTGGGCCCTATTGCCAGTGTCTCTGCATTGACCAGACAGATTAGAAAGGAGTCCGGCACAGACGACACCTTGTTCTCCACTTGTAAAGCCGAGAACGGAGCCATTGGTACTTTTACATATGGGTCCGCATTCGGTGCCACTGAGAAGCTTGGTGAGTTTGTCGTCTACGGTGATGCTGGTTCCCTCAAGATCGAGTTCCGCCCAAAGACCCAGACCAAGATCACCGTGATGACCGGTGCGACGGGCGAGGAGAGCAAAGTCGATGAGGTGCTTGAATTCGACGAGATCTCAGGTTTGGAGCCAGAGTTTGAGAACTTGTACGAGGCCATCACCAAGAAGGACAAGTCCTTGGTTGTTGGTAAGCCAGAGGTTGCCTTCCACCACCTCGCCATTGTCGCCGCTGCCTTGGAGTCCTCTGCTAAGAACGGTGACTCTGTGGCCGTCGAGAAGCCTTAAGCATGGGGTCTATGTAGATCTACTGGATCAATAACGAGCAGGCCTTGAATCATTACTACCTAGTTAAGTAGCTAGTACTATAGAGTCTATCCCATCGCGAACCCGTTTGGTGTGGGGGACCATCGGACAGCGGCTCCCCACACTATTTTCCAGTGTGACGTCGGAAGAAAAAAAAACCCACAATGGCCCGCAAAGAAAGGTCAACTATATTCAACCACCACCAGCCTAGAGAGACCCAGATAGTCCCAGTCCCGTCTCACGAGTTACAAAGATGTCCCAGCAGATCAACAAGGTCGCCGCCCAGAAAGTCACACAGAAGGTCACCTCCTCCCTCCTCTCCAAGGAGAACTTCAAGTGAGTACAGTGTTTTTGCCCCCACCTGCTACTGCTAGTCATGATTCACGGTGATGACTCCGCGTGGAACAACGTAACAACTAACACCTCCATCCAGGCACCTCTTCACAACACACTTCTGGGGTCCAGTCTCCAACTTCGGTATCCCAATTGCTGCCGTTTATGACTTGAAGAAGGACCCTGAGCTCATCTCCGGTTCCATGACCGCCGCCCTCATCTTGTACTCTGGTGTGTTCATGAGATTCGCCATGGCCGTCCAGCCTAGAAACTTCCTCTTGTTGGGTTGTCACATCGTCAACGAGGCTGCCCAGCTCGGCCAGGCCTACAGATGGACCAACTACTGGTACATGGGCGGTAAGGAGGCTGCCCAGGCTGAGAAGAAGTGAGGTGCTTCCTTCTGCTCTTGAACTCACAATATGCTTTTTATGTCCCTATAACGACTTGACGTCCTCTTTGTTGATGAATCATGTATACACCATACAAATAACACTCTGATATTCCATTTATACTACTAACTTTGCTATCAATCCAGTAGGCCCTTGGCTATAGGGATGTTTTGTGTGGGTCCAAGCATTTCATCATCTTGGTCAACCGTAGTGGTTTCCTGCTATTGTTGCTATAGCCTCTGCTTCTCCAATTGCTGTTGATGCTCCAACTTCCGCTTCTTTACTCCTTCAATGAACTCTGCCTTGGCGTCCTCAATGACTTTCTTCCTCGAGTTCATCAGGTTCTTTAAAGTCTGTGTCTCATTGGAAGGATCGGCTTCCCAAGCAATACGCGGTTGAGAATGATGGTCCTCTCCTCCTGTTGGTATCTGGTCTTGTGATTGTGACATCTGTTCGTCATCGTGTACAAAGAGTGGCTCTTGAACAGGTTGCTCGTCCTCCTCGTCCTCCTCCCCCTCATCTTGTTCCTATTCAACAGGAACAGCTCGGGTCTATACCGGTGCAGCGTTGTTCCAATTGGACAACTTGGTGGAAGGCTGGTGGTCATTGGTGATGTGTCCCTCTCCATCAGTGTCCTAAATCAGCTGAATAGTCACGTTTGTCTTCAAGTTCTCAAACAAGATGGGGTCACCTGCTCGTTGAAAGTAACACTCTGTGAACTCGCTGTGATGACACAACGTGAGGAAGTTCTTGAAATCTTTCAATCTGAGAACAATACACGCAGTACCGTTACATAGTTCCAGTGCGTGTAGTTCCTCTGAGCGGAATTGCATGTTCACTGCCATTGGTTGTTTCAGGATCTCCTTCTCTTTGATATACACTCCACGTGTGAAAGCGGTGATGCTGAACTTTTGGGTGTCAACTTCTAATTTCAAGTGTTCCGTCTGTGTAGATGAGTTTTCCAGGAAGTTCTTGAGCATTGAGTCACTGAGCATCATGTAGTTCACGGTATGTGGAGTTGTTGTGTGGACTGTTGACTTTTGCTTTAGGAATGTCTCCTTGTAGTACTGTGATAGTCTGGATACTCTTGGAGGGCACGGGTTGTAGTACGGCGTGAATCTCTTCAAGATGGAGGACTTTGTAATGATATCGATCTGAAGTCTGTACTTGAGTTTCACTGGACACTCTTCGTCTCGGGCATCAAACTCAATTTTGAAAGAGTCGACTTCATCTTCATGCTTCTTGAATAACATCGACAACAGCTTGGACCTTACCGTTAGGCCGTACGCCTGCTCGTCATCCAATGTGTGTATCTCCTCCCTCGCCACTGTCTCCGGCAAGAACACATACGACTTAAAGAACGCTCGATCGAACACCACGTTCAGGAACGTTGTCTCTCCGTGGTTCTGAGCTGACACGATGAGCTTAGTCGGAGTGGCGACAAAGCAGATCTCCTCTCCCAGTGCTGATAACGCGTTCAGGCATCGGCACCATTGTATCCTGTTCTCCTGTGTGTCTATCACCGCCTCGAACGACATCTCTTCCTGGCCGATTGCGTATGAATATATCAGTGTTTTGCTCCATCCCATCAGTGTTGATGAGTCTACTCCAACGCGTCTCGACCGGGGACCCGCAACAAAATCCGAACTCATTTACCCGAAGATTCCGGATCCGAGTTCTATCGTCTGTCTCGGAGAAGTGGTCGCCCATCTCCGGGGAAAGTTACTCATCGTGTGTGTCCAACAAGATTACGAAGAGGCTTCACAGTGCACACCTGATTTCCGTGGTGAATTTTGCTGCTGATACGCAATTGGTAAACACCATCGATTGGTGACACCATCTGAGATAAGCCTAACGCCACCAAACAATGAGCTCTGAGAAAGGCATCAAACCAAAGTCCAAGGCCACACGTTCTCGTGCCGGCTGCTCCAACTGCAAACGCCGTAAGAAGAAATGTGACGAGATAAAGCCCATCTGTACCGGTTGTTATAGACGTAATCTGGTGTGTCAGTACGCAGAGGACGATGACTTGATGAGGGAGGACAGTAACTCCCCAGAACAGCCACCAGTGTCTACAGTGTCGTGGAGAGACATACTACGGGAAGACGCTCTGGTCCAGCTGCTAACACCGTGGGAGGACCAAGAGATGGCTCAGACACTCAACATCCACTCCTTGGACTTACAATTTGATTTGGATCTGGACTCCCACCATCACACACCAGACCAGTCACTTTTGATGTTGGACCTACCCGTCCCACTCAACCGCAAGGAGCTGATGTACCTCGAGACTTTCTGCAAACAGATCCTACCTGATCTCTCTGTGCTGTCACAAGAGGCTAACTCATTCATCAGACTGTTTGTGCCCATGGCTTTGAAGGACAAGACGGTACTCTATGCGATGATCCTATGGGGGTGTCGTACAAAGAAATCACATAGCCTAGCCAATCTGGCTAAGGACCAAGAGTACGAAACGTTCTTGTCACTCATCAATGCAGATCTGGCACAGAAAGAGGCCAATCCTACCAAATTCAACTTCCTATCGGTGTTCATGACATACATGCTTCTGGTGACGATGGACGTCTCCTTTGGTGAGACTATGGAGTGGTCAATGCTCTTCAACAAGCTCTTCAACTTCATCAACAAGATGCCCGGGATGTTCCAGTACCTGGTCAACAACTACGGACTGGAGGGGAGACTGTTGGCAGAGACGTTTGCGTATGTTGACATACTCGCTTCACAGTCCAATGAGAACGGCACATTCTACCCATTGGAAGACTATCATTCATTGTTCGAGCAAGATGGACTGCCCAGTCACGACCCACTACAAGGGTGTATGCGTCCTCTGACGATGCTTGTTGGTAAAACGCTGACTCTTCTTGTGGAGTACAACACCTTGAGGACGTCTGCAGCACATGAGACCAGCATACTGGACAGAATGGAGGCCTTCATTGACGATGCTATGGGAGGTTGTGACAGATAGAGTATCATCTCTGAGATGTTGGAGAAGGCAAACAACCTGGATAACGAGATCAGCTTTGCACGTCCCGACAGAGCAATCTTGAGAAGCTTGAAGTCCAAGCAGGAGATGGAGGACCATTTGACACATTTCGAGGCTGTACAGATCGCCACACAACTGTATCTGAGACAGGTGATCAAGAACTTACCTCCGATCGTGCCCGAAGTGGAGATGCTGACACTGAACTTGAAACAGGATATGCATTACCTTGTGGAGAAGAAGATCTTCAAGAAGTCGCTGGCGTTCCCGATGCTGATGCTTGGTCTCTGTGTACACGATGCTGGTGACAGAGAAGAGGTGAAGGGATACTTCGAAACGATGATCAAAGTGTGTGGGTACCTATCGAGCTACGAGAAGATCTGGATAGTGATACAGAAAGTGTGGGAGTCCAACAACAACGGGCAGTTGTACGTTGACTGGTACAAGATCACCAACGACCTCGGGTGGAGATTGAACTTGGCACTTTGATATTCAATTGTATTAGGCAACGCACTATATTAGACTCATGACTGTGTAGCTTTGACTTTGGAGCTGTACTCGGGACTCAGCGCATCTAGCGCAGCTCCGTAGTTGTCATCCAAGTCCGGTCTTCTACCTTCTTCGAAGTCAATCTCGTGGGCCTTGACGAACCCAGATTTGAAGTGGAAGAAGTCGTAGTAACCCCAAGTGAGGAAGAACACTGGGATCAAAATGTAACCGTCCACAAAGGTCTTGTAGTCGAAAGGCACGAAGCAGGACCAGCCCTGGACGAGAATCAAGAGGAACCCAAACACCAATCCAACGTAGTCCAAGTATGGGAACCATGGAAGTTTGAATGGCAATTGGTCAAGGGACAACCCCTGTTTGACCCAAGCGATTCTGAATCTGTAGTGGGCGAGGATGACCCCGACCCAGGCGATGAAGGCGGCAACACCTGCAACACTGATGATGTAGGAGTACGCATCAGCGGAACTGTTGTTACTTGCCATGAGAGACAAGAAGGCGAACAAGTGACAGAAATGGATGGAGACCCATGGGATACCTCTCTTGGTGGTCTTGCAGAAGATCTTTGGACCGTAACCAGCCTCTGCCCATGTGAAGAGCGCACGGGAGGCAAAGTAGATGGCGGTGTTGATGGAGGAGACACAGGTGATGAGGACCATGGAGGTGACGTAGTACTTACCGTTCTCCCAGCCAGCGTTGGTGAAGGCAATGGTCATTGGGGATCTCAAAAGCTTGTTGCTGGATCCAAACGCTGGATCGTTGTAAGGAACAGTGATACCGTAGAAGATGGAGAGACCGAAGTAGACGTAGAAGATTCTGAACACGGTGGATCTACAGGCCTGTGGAATGGCCTTACGTGGGTTTCTGGTCTCGGCAGCAATCACAGAGACACCTTCCACGCCGGAGTAGAACACACCGGCGTACACAAAGGCGTTGGCAATACCTTTGAATCCGGACTTGAGAGGGAAGTCACCGAACGGGTTGCCCGGGGAGTGGTCTGGAATACCACCAGCAGCATACACGATGGCGAAGATGTAGAAGGCAGTGAGAACAGAGAGCTTGACGAAACCAAGAACGTACTCGGTCTCACCCCACCAGGACACGTTCAGCATCTGGAAGCACGTGAAGAACCCCCACATCAACAGGAACCAGCCGTAGAAGGGAATGCTGTCAGTGTACACACCCAGAGCGATACAGAGCGAGGTGTATTCGGAGACGATGTTGGTGATCCACAAGACGGCGTAAGCCAGGGCCAATGTGGCACCGAAACCCTTGGAGACGAATCTGGCAGCGAGGATGGCGAAGTTGGCGTCGTACGCAGCGTTCAGCTCACCAACACAGAACATAGTGACCATCACAACGATACCCACGATGGCAAAACCTGCAACCATACCAGCTGGTCCACAGGCGTAGAGCATGTTACCGAAGCCCATGAAGGAACCAGGCCCGATGATACCACACAGGGCAATCAGGTTGACCATTCTGTTCTTCAGACCGGCCTTGAGACCGTTGTCCAGGATGACTTCACCCTTGTCGTTCTGGTGGTATACTGAGTGTCTGGTGGCGATGGCCTCGACGTCGCCCACCGCCTCGTCTGACACGGAGACTGTGTCGATGATGTCGTTTGACTTCTCCATGCTGTTGTGTAGAGTGATAGATAATGGAGGAAGAAGGGAGAGAGAGTCTGAATGTAGGGGTGGAACATGGAAGATGGAAGATGGATTAGCCGCCCATATTAATAACCCTCTTCCGCGGTGATGAGCTGTCAAATCTCTGCCTTGTCATCGTCCAGAATCCAGATAACGCGCACGCCGCAAATTGCAATCTCAGATCTGTGTTATCTTATCTGTAGCTCGGTCTCTAGACTCTAGAGTTTGGGTCTAGACTCTAGGCCTACGGTATAAACTTCAAGCACTGAGAAAAAAACCCGCGCGCAATTGGGTGGCCAGAGATAAGCGGATAAGAGTCTTAAGAGCCTGATAGTAGCTGAGAAATCTGACGGAAAACTGTCAATAAGCGGTAAGCGGTCACACGAGACATTTCTGGAACACCTGTGAGCGTTTAGCCAAGTATTGGCCAAGGTAAGGGCTAGAAGCTAGAAGCTAGAACTTAGAACTTAGAACCTAGATTTACGGCCAGGGTCCCTTAACTTTAAAGCGTGGCCGTGATCCGCGCGGGAGGGACCTCCCAACAGGAAGCTAGGAACCCTTATATTAGTAGCAGCAGCAACAAACTTTCATTATTGAGATGGATGACGGTGATCAGTGTGGGCTTAGAAGTTAGCCCTCAAATCTTCACTCTATACACACATCTCCGTAGGTACGCCACCACGCTGCGGTCCTGTCCGAGATCTCTGTACACCTTCAGTGTTTGCTCGTCTAGACTTGGAGAGTCCCTCATCTGCTCCATCATTCTGCGCACTCTCCACTCTCTGTACGGCACCAATAGCAGTAAGGCCAGTGCGTAGATACTCCCCACAAACACCTGGCAGTAGAAGTATGGCGTCTTGGGCTCCTGTAACGAGTAGTCCCTCAGGTTCAACGCAATAATCTCCGAGAGGAAGATCGATACACCTGCAAACAAGTTCACGTAACTCAGCGCAGCAGGGAAGTGGTTCAGTCCGACAACGTCGACCGAGAGAGGCACCACGTTCACCGATCCAATACCAACGAAGAACCCAGCCACCACGGCAAACACCACCAGTGAAGCGTAATTGTGCAAGTTGATCCAGAACACAAAGATCATGATGCACACGTACACCGTAGCGGCCATCGTGAAGTTCACTCTCCCGACAATCTCACTCAACACTCCCATCAACGGACGTCCGAACCCCTGAGCCAAGTTGAGAGCCACTGTTATGTGAGTGGCCTGGTCGTCACTGTAACCCAACGACCTTGTGTAGTTGGACAACGAGAACAGGCAGATCGCATACGCCATACTGCAGAAGAACGACCATGCAGTGACCAGTTGCAATGGGAAACTCTTGATCACTTGGAAGTCGAAGATCCCCTTAACAACGTGTTTCAAAGATTGCTGCTCCTCGCCTTTGAACTGAGAGTTTTTAGGCACACGCACTTTCACCAACAGCATCGTCGTGAAGCACATCACCGTGGCAATGATACCAATAGCTCTCAAGGCCCATTGATGGTCTCCGGTCTTTTGCACCAATGCGTTGGTCACCAGCGAGAAAGTCATACCTCCCAAACCCATCCCCATGTGTGAACATCCGTTAGCCAAAGCTCTCTTCTTGAGGAACCACGAGGGGAGCACAATCGAATTGGCACCGAAGATGATACCGAACGACAACCCCAACAAAATACCCTCTGTGGCCTGCAATTGTGTGATGGTCGTTGCGTAACTGGCTCCCATGTAAGCTGCAAACTGGATCGCAATCCCAATACACATCGTGCACTTGTATCCCAACTTGAACAGCATCACAGAGGCCAAGGAAGTCGTACCCAGTGTAAACAAGTTCATTATACCCACAACCAATGCAAAATCTGTAGCGGTGGCACCTTCAAACTCATCGTTCTCTAGGAAAAACGACAGTAACACACCAAACGAACTGTTGGCACCCCACGTGGCGAAGTTCATCGCACTGATACATGCACAACACACCCATCCGTACCCTCCATCTGGTGGGGCATCGACGTAGTCTTCTTCGTTGAAAGCTCCTTGGAAATCGTCTGCGTTGTGTGTGCGTTCTTGTGACTCTGAAGGCTTTATGACCTCCAAAGTTTCCTCTTTACCCATGTCTGTGTCTTTCGGTTTCATTCATGCAAGTGAAGTTGGTTTGTAGTAGTGAAGAAGACCTGTTATACGCTCAAGAGGGTCATCTACGTGCAAGATCTCGAGTTTATTGAGGTTCTCTTCCCCTCCATCGTACAGCTTTAAAGGTTGTAGAGTCATCAATGTCTCTGTTTTCCGGGACTCCGCTAAATTCGCAGTCCATTTCCGGATTCGGATTGTTGGAGCGTCCCAGCTTATAACTTGTAGGCCATAGATGAGATCAAATTGAGGAGTTCAGTAGGGGAATGGACTTGGTTTGTGGAAGTATGAGCCAGTTCTCTACTCTCTACCTGATTGGTCTAGAACCCCACTGCACTCAGACTCATCAGCAGCCGTATATATCTACATCGACCCACTTCCCTTCTTATATCCGGCCGATCACATCTCCAGTCCCACAACTACTCACTCAATCACTCAATACAGCTACAAGCTCAGTGCTATAAACAAAACAACATCTCATAGAAAAGTCAGCTCGGTGATATTATAAAGCAAAGAAAAGAAGACAAAAAAGTGATTGAACTGAAAAACAAGACAGCGCTCAACAACAACCGGATCCGCTACTGCTGTTACCTGCGGCGACATTGACACCACCGTTGCCCTCATTGGCATTGAGAGCGTCCTTGTTCTTCTCCAAGATGATCTTGGCCAGCTGGAAGAACAGCTCGTCCACGTTCTCGGACGTCTTAGCACTGGCCTCCAAGAACGGAATGCCCAACTCTCTAGCCACTGCAGCACCTTGGTCGTACTGCACCACTCTCAGGTCTGTCTCATCGCTCTTGTTTCCGACAAGGATCAACTGGGTGTCGTCGTTGGCGTGTTGGTGTACGGTCTAGAACCAGTTTCTCACGTTCTCGAAAGTACGCTCGTCGGTCACATCGTACACAAGAATGATACCGGATGCGCCTCTGTAGTACGCGGTGGTGATGGTTCTGAAACGCTCCTGGCCAGCAGTGTCCCACACTTGCAACTTGATTCTCTTCCCTTCAATCTCGATGGTTCTGATCTTGAAGTCGATACCGATCGTGGCTGTGAAACTTGGCTTGAACTTGTCCTCCACAAATCTCAGGAGAAGACATGACTTTCCCACACCACTGTCTCCGACAAGCAGCAACTTGAGAATGGAGTCGTACGCTCTCGATGGTGTTCTGGTGGCCATTTTGGATCAGCTGCTTGGTGTGTCTGTGAGTCTCAGTATCGAAATTGCCCTTGAAAGTCCAGCAAAAAAACACTGAAGAACCGTCCCGATTCCCTCCCCTCCTCAGATCAATTCCCTACGCGTATACGTAGCTTCTAGCTGAATTCTCTCTGTTCCTCCCTGCCAACCGCGCCCACAGAACATCTTCGCGGATCGCGCCCACATGGCGCAACAACATCCAAACACCTCATACTAGTAACGTACCCAGTGATTTTTCCCTCAAACGTCGGCCATCTTCAAAAGGTGGGAGAAGCTGGAAAGCTACTGGTGGTGCTTAGCAGTTTCTCCTATCAGCCAGACCACACGCCAGGGGAAAAAATAAAAAATGCCTACCATCGCTGTTGACAAGGCCGACCTCTTCGAGCTGCTCGGCAAGGAGTACACCACCCACGAGTTCGACGAGCTCTGTTTCGACTTCGGTATCGAGCTCGATGAGGACACCACCGAGGAGTGCAAGGCCTCTGGTGAGCGTCCACAGTACAAGATCGAGATCCCAGCCAACCGTTACGACATGCTGTGTATCGAAGGTATCGCACAGGCTTTGAACGAGTTCTTGGGCAGAAAGGAGCAGCCAAATTTCCACTACTCCCCAGAGAAGCCAACCGTGACTCTGACCGTTGATGAGTCCACAATGGCCGGCAGACCATACGCTGCTGCCTGTATCTTGAGAAACGTCACTTTCACCGAGAGATCCTACCAGTCCTTCATCTCGTTGCAGGACAAGCTCCACTCCAACTTGTGCCGTAACAGAACCCTCGTGGCCATGGGTACCCACGACTACGACACCTTGACCCCTCCATTCACCTACTCTTTCAAAGACAAGTCCGACATCGCCTTCGTCCCGCTCAACCAGCAGCAGACCGTCACCGGTGAGAACTTCATCGACTTCTACAAGCAGGACAAGAACCTCGGCAAGTTCATCCACATCATCGAGGACTTCCCTAAGTTGCCAATCATCGCCGACGCCAACGGTACCGTCGCCTCGCTGCCTCCAATCATCAACTCAGAGCACAGCAAGATCTCCGTCAACACCAAGAACGTCTTCATCGAGGTCACTGCTTCCGACAAGACCAAGGCCGAGATCGTCATCAACCAGCTCGTCGCCATGTTCTCCCACTACTGCGAGGACAAGTTCTCCGTCGAGCCAGTCCAGATCATCTCTGAGCACAACGGCGAGTCCAGAATCACCCCACAGCTCGCCACAAGAACCATGACCGCTGAACAGGACTACATCAACAGCGCATTGGGACTTGACTTGTCCCGTGAGGAGATCTGTGCTCTTTTGAAGAAGATGTCCCTCATCGCCACACCTTCCAAGACAGACTCCAACCTCTTGGACGTGGAGATCCCAATCACCAGATCAGACATCCTCCACCAGGCCGACATCATGGAGGACGCCGCCATTGGATACGGCTACAACAACCTGCCAAAGTCCAAGATCTCCGCCGACGACTGTGTTGCCCAGCCTTTGCCTATCAACAAGGTGGCCGACATCCTCAGAAACGCCTCTGCCCAGGCCGGCTGGTTAGAAGTGATGCCTCTCACACTCTGCTCCCACGACGAGAACTTCAAGTTCCTCAACCAAGAAGACGACTCCCTCGCCGTGCAGTTGGCCAACCCAAAGACCGCCGAGTACCAAGTGGTACGTACCTCCTTGATCCCAGGTATCCTCAAGACCATCCGTGAGAACAGAGACCACGCTCTCCCAATCAAGGTCTTCGAGGCCGGCGACGTCGTGTACAAGGACATGTCCCTTGAGCGTCGTGCCTTCAACCAGAGACACTGGGCCGCTGTGTACGCTGGTAAGACCTCTGGCTTCGAGTACCCACAGGGTCTTCTCGGTAAGATCATGCAGACCATGAGAACCCCATGGTTGGCCTCCCCAGCCACTTCTACGGAGAAGGGATACTGGATCGAGGGCGACAACGAGAACAAGATGTACTTCCCAGGTAGAGGTGCAAAGATCTTCTACAGACACAAGAACGGCGAGGAGGCTAAGGTCATCGGTTCCATTGGTGTTCTGCATCCAAAGGTGATGAACAACTTCGACATCCCATACGCCGCCACCGCTGTGGAGATCAACGCCGAGGTCTTCCTTTGAGCGTCCATCTTCTTCTATATACATAATACAACCAAAGATTGATAAAGAGAAGTATGCAATGTGTATGTCATTAGTATCGTATGCTATATAGTAGCTCGCGCTCGTGTCATCCAAACGTCATGGTGATTTCTCTCTCCGTGGTGGGGAACTCATCGTCGTCGTCAACGTCATTAACCTTGGTATCCACTTTCTTTGTATCCTGCCCACTTGCTCTGTACTCTTCTGCCTTGTTGACCTGTTTGTTTGGGTGTTGAGTTGAAGATAAGGCTTCCTTAACTGGCTCCACAGCTGGCTGCAGTTCATCTGCCAAATCAGACTCTTCAGCAAGGGAGAGAGCTCCCGTATCAGTTAACGTGCTGTCATCTCCATTGTTGGTCTGGGTATCAACAGACATCTTCGGATCAGCAAGCCTCATGTGTTCCACCTTGTCCATCACTTTGTCGACATCAAACTCAGCTATCGAACCAGCTGTTGATGGACGAGACACTGACTCAGAACTGCTATTTCTGGACTCTGCATACATCTCCCACCAATCTTTCTTCTTCGGTCTCAACCACTTCGATAGTATACCGCCTTTCTTCTTGGACCCGGTACCTTCCTGCTCCATAAGTCTTCTGGCCTCGTCAAACTCCGAGATGAGCTTTCTCTGTCTCTCTGTGGCCTCTGGATCTGGCTCGTCAATCTCAACAAACTCCTCGGACAGCACACGGAATCCCATCCTCTTCAGCAACTTGGGAATCGCAGTACGATACCCCATGTGTCCCTCAACGTACTCGGAACAGTTGAAGTTCTCAATACCCTCAACGCTCTGGATAGGTGATAGTCCCGCCACTCTTCTCAAACCACCACTTGTAGCCCTGAAGAGATATCCGAGAATCCAGTCCTTCTTGGAGTATGCATTCACAAATCTTCCCGAAACAACAGATCTGGCAAGCATCAACTGCTCATTGGAACCAACAACAGGCGCTCCAAAGATGTACACATCCTCCACAAGTCCATGTGCTCCTTTCTTGGCCAGCTCCAACAGACATGAGTAGATCACTCTAGAGCCCAAAGAGAACCCCACAAGTGTCACAGGACGTTCACCCAGGTTTCTAGCAATCAGGGTATCTGCCAACACCAACCCAGCCTTCCATGCACGATCAAGTGAGACGTTCCATGGGTTATCAATGAGATATTTCAACTTGGAAAGGGCCATGGGAAGTTGCAAAGCACTCATCAAAGCCATCAAGATAGTAGCACCAAGAATCTGCTGGATCGACTGCGTAAGCACCTCCGAAGCAAGAATGCTGATAGTTTCACCCATCGACTGGAGCATCTCCGGTTCCCACAAAACAGAGTACAGATCCCCCATCACTGGGTCCACTGTGGAGAAGGGCAGTCTCACATCGTCCGCCTTGGAACTCATCCATCCAGACACTGTGATGATCAGATTGGTTCTCTTGTTGTTGTGTAAGGGCACAAACTCAAACGTTTTGACATCTCCCACCCGTTTCATCATACCAGTGGATCCTGCTCTAGCACCAAGTAGAGTACTGCTCACTGCGATGATAGATGTTCCACCAGCTCCGGCAAGGAATCCAGCAGTGCCTCCAATACCGATAGTAGATAGTCCCGCTGCAATACCAGCACCGATAACAGGGGCAAGCAAGCCACCACTGAGTCCCAACACAAGAGAACCACCCACAGTGGCCAGTCCGACGTACATGTACTTCTTCCTCTTTGCCATCTTCCTTCTGTTCTTCAAGATGTCTTCTTCGTTCCATACTTGTTCCGAGACTTCACCTAGCTCCAGAGCCTCTGTGATTCTTCTCTCAAACTGGTGTACATCAAGAGACTCGACTCCTAACTGAGAAGCGAACTTGATCAGCAGGGTTCTTGATCGTGCATCATACACTGAGTCCTGTATGAGCAGAAGGAATAGGTCACAAATCACAGTCCAACGAACGTCCACTTCCAATTGTGCCTTCGACGAGGTGTCTTCCGGTCTGATAATTCCCTTCTCAAGCTCCTTTTCTGTCTCATTGGAACTTGTTTCGTCCTTTTCAAATGCTGGGTTGTCGATAATGGAACTTCTCTTCAGTGATCTGGCAAGGTCATCTGGATCAATACTGTGTGAGGCGAGAGACTCCACCATTCCGATTTCACCTTCAGATATGTCCAAATGGAAGTATAGTCTGTTCATCACCTTTGTCTGCCAGAAGCCAATACTCTATTGGGCCACATGCATTCTCTTGATGAACTTGGAGTTTCCGGACTTGGGAGCCTTCGTCAACCCCCACTTGGCAACATTTGTAGCCATGTCTGTCATGATGAGCTTCACCAATCCGGCATATGCAAACTTCTCAGAGTCTTTTAAGAGCTCTTTTGTAGTGTTGAGTTGTTCACTTGATGTGTGACTCTCGTTGAAAAGGTCTTCGTCAACATCAAGAGTGTCATCATCATCGTCATCATTCCCCTCAATCACATGTGTCTGTCTAGAAGTTGGTTTCCCAGATGACTTGAAGAGGAAGTCTGTCTGGATATCAGCTTGGTGGTACAGGACAGCTTGTTCCTCGGCGGCAATCTTGGTGTATCCGAACGTTGATACGAACTGGTCGTGTGATGCAGTCTCTGGCGATTGTTCTCTCTGATCAACAAGCACTTCACCTTTCTCTCCAAACACAACATTGTCGTTGGCAGCATCCATCTCCTACCAGTCATCGTCATCCAAGTCCACACTCAAATTGACTCTCCTTTTCGTTACTGGTGGCTTCACATTGAGATGTTGGTCCGAGCTATCTGCCGTATGATCCTTATCGGCATTGGTCTCCTGAGTATTTGTTGTCTCTGATGGCTTGTCCGTTGAATCAACCCTTCGTGTAGCTGTGCTGACATCTGTCCCACTGAGATTGAACTCCACAAATGTTGGGCTGGCTAACGTCTCCTCCGTGCGATTGTCACTCATGTTGGTTTCCACGTTTCAACTTTCTGGGGTGGATAGGGGAGAGTTGAGGAAATTTGGTGACTTCCTCGCCACTGGAGCTGCACAATCGGTCTAGTAGAGTGTTACTCAGATGTTCCTAACTAGCTGATCTAGTCCACAAGTCGGTGTGTGGTTTAAACCCCAGAAACCTGTCAAATATTTAGTGGAACTGAACAGCATTTGTATACGAGAAACCGTCAAGTCCGATCAACTGACTATGTGTGCTCATAACCCTAAGGTGGTTCTGAGCCCTGTTGCATGTACATCCAAACACCAGTGACGGCGGCGAACTACAGAGCTCGCAGTTTCGCGAAATCTGTGGAAGCGACGCACAGCTTTAAATTTTTCACTTTTGTTCAACCTTCGAACTCTCTTCCCACTCTCTTTCCAACTGGTTCTTCTCTCCATCCATCACTCAACAGTACAAAATGGCTCCAATCGTATGTGATCAATGAACCCTCAAGGCTTTGTTTCTCAATCTCCTGAGACAGATTCCGTGTCTACTAATCTCCCTGACCGTGTCCACTCTCTGGCTATTTGAGCTTTGCTGAATTTCATTACACCCTTTTGCAGGCGTATGATAGCAGTAGGCTGAACAGCGTACTAACAATCATCCATCCAGACCAACAAGAAGGCTAAGGCCGCCAAGAAGTTCACCGTCGATGTCTCCGCTCCAACCGAGAACGGTGTCTTTGACCCATCTTCTTACGTCAAGTACTTGAACGAGAAGATCAAAGTCGAGGGTATTGTCGGTAACCTCGGTAACGACATCACTGTTGAGGAGAACGGTAACACCATCACCGTTGTCTCTACCACCAAGTTCTCTGGTAAGTACTTGAAGTACCTCACCAAGAAGTACTTGAAGAAGAACCAGATCAGAGACTGGATCAGATTTGTCTCCGTCAAGCAGGGTGTCTACAAGTTGACTTTCTACTCTGTTGCCGCTGAGGACGAGGACGAGGAGTAAATGCACTATAATTGATGGTTACCTCTTTGGGTGATACGTTTAGTTATGTGTTTTACTTCTCCAATCTGTTTTTTTACTTCACGATTTAATGGTTTTAATGGGTTTTTTAGGTTATGAAAAATGAAAGATACCACTGGAAGTAATTGGAAGTGTAGTGGTTACGTGGTTACTCTTATAGGTTGTTGGTAAGTCTTTCTCTACCGGTATCATTATTCGTACCAGTCAGTTGTATAGTCATATCACTCCTGTGTCGGCTTCTTTCTATACAGTCTGTAAAAGAATCTCATGTTTTCTAGCTTCAATGGGTATTCCAAGTCAGCACCACATCTGTACCAGCAGCTATCACTCTGGCTCACCACTTCCCATGCGCCGGACTGGCCATCTTTACCCAGCAGGATTGTATCGATGAGGAACTGGATAGGGAACTTCTTTGTCCCCACAGTGATGTGACTGTAACTTCCAGCACTCTCTGTGATGAGCAAGTGTGCGCCCTCTTGGCACTCTCTGGTGAGGGACTGGAAGAACCTCAGTGATCCTGCCTTGTCCTCTGCAAACAGCTCGTTGGTTGTGAACATGAGTGTGATGAGGTCGAGCTTCACCAGGTTGAGCTTTGATGGGTGGGCTTTCAAGACGTCTTCATGTGAGAAGGAAACATCGATCGATTCTGGGTCCTGATAGATCCACTTCTTCTGGATATGGTTGGTGACCTTGTTGGTGATGTTCCCCCAGTTGGCGATGTCCACCAGGTTGATGTTTAGCTTGGTAGAGTACGCGTCCTCTTTGATACTCTGCATCTGCGTGTAAATGGAACAGAAGGCCACAAGTTCAGCACAGGCACCACCACCGACAGCCAACACGTTGGAGTCCTGGTTGGCAATGATATCTCTCACCGGTGATAGCTCGGTGAAAAGTGATGCATATGCCAATGATCTTGAAGGGGTCCATCTAGCACAGTAAGCCATACGTCTATCGTCATCTGCAAAGGCCTTGATGTAGTCTCTGTTGTAGAGGTCTCCCTTCACCATCTGAACGAAAGAAGTGAGGTTTGGAGACTCCAAGAGGAACTTGAAGGTGTCCATAAACAACCTCAGTGTATCACTTGGTGGAAGGGCAGTTTTAGGGGCTGCTGGGACTGTGGCCAGTTTGTCCTTGATGCTCATCTGTTGGAGCTCATCGGCTAGTGAATCTTCCTCATCGTACTCGTCTTCCTGGTGCTGCAATGGCGCATCTTCGCTAGTGATTCCGTGTTTCTCTCTGTACTTCTAAGCTCTGCGACTCATCTTGAACTTGTTTGATATTGGATTTCCTAGTAAGTGCCCTAATATTCCAAGCGATGAGCTCAGTCCAGTACCTAGTACTTTGGAGCCCTAAGTACACCGCGTTGTAAGTTTTTCACATACATTCGCGCCCGCGCCTGCGTATAAAAAGGATGGGAAAATTTTCCCCTTTTCACCCTCTACACACACAGAAACAGCCTTTCTCAAAATAAACATACTATCTGTGTTGGGCGGAACGACTCAATGAAGCTCGAGTTAAACTCTCCGGAGTTGCTCTTGTGACGTTGTAGTTCAACGTACCTCCAGCAGATCGGCGCTTGCGAGGCAAGTCTCATCGCCTGGCCAGCATGTCGGGTCTTCCGCCACTTGTCCTCTGCCTCACGGTGGGGTTGATCGGTGTGTGGGGCTCGATCGGTCTTGGGTGAACCTCCTTCGGGATGTTGAGACAGGGCAGCCCCGTCGACAGATTGCAGAGCAAGTGGGATCGGTTTTGAATTCTTAGCGGGCGCCGCCTCCGTGTGGAACTGCTAATTGAGTTCGACCGCCATGGTCCCACAGCAACATATTCCTCCTCGTAGTGTAGGCTCTCTGAGCCGCTGATCACCTGGGAAAAACCATGTTGCATACATCCATAACCTTTTTTTCTGTTTATAGCTTCTTAGATCAAACGTCACTCTTATCTAATCTTATCTACAGTGGTAGTCATATTCAAATAGTAATAGTAGTGTGCATTCGTGGAGTCATGGATCCGTGGTAGCGCTAAGACCAAAGCGGGGAACGAAGAGAAAAGGAGATGGGTAGATGCTGTGCCTAAGAGGAGATCAGTGGTGGAACAAACGGATTGGGTTCTCGACGTACACCATGTCGAAGGAGTCGGCAGCAGCAAACACAGCAGCGTCCTGGACAGAACCAGAAGGAGCAGCGATGTACTTGACACCGGATCTGGCGGCTCTGTAGACGTTGTCTGGGAATGGGAAGAAGGCGTCAGAGGACAGGGCAACGTTGGTGAGCTTGGAGAACCACTCGGCCTTCTCCTCCTCGGTGAATGGAGTTGGGACGACCTCGAACTTGGACTCGAATTCAGACTTCTCTGGCTCAGTGGTTGGGATCTGGCCGGTGACGAACAAGTCGATGGCGTTGGACTTGTCTGGTCTCTTGACACCCTTGGCCCACTTGAAGCCGAGAACCTTAGGGTGCTGTCTGAGCCACCAGTTGTCGGCCTTCTCACCGGCAAGTCTGGTGCAGTGGATTCTGGACTGCTGGCCGGCACCGAGACCGATAACCATACCGTCCTTGGCGTAACACACGGAGTTGGACTGTGTGTACTTGAGAGCAATGGTGGCCACGGTTAAGTCGATAACGGCCTGCTCGGTGAGGTCCTTGTTCTTGGAGACGATCTCCTTGAAAGTGGACTTGTTGATGATGGCGTCGTTTCTCTTCTGCTGCAAAGTGATACCGTACACCTGTCTGGACTCGAGGGAGTCTGGGGTGTAGTCTGGGTCGATCTGGAGCACACAGTACTTACCACCCTTCTTCTTCTTCAAGAGCTCGAGGGCCTCTGGCTCGTAACCAGGAGCAATCACACCGTCGGAAACCTCCTTGGAGATGATCTGAGCAGTTGGCAGGTCCACAATGTTGGAAAGGGCGATCCAGTCACCGAATGAGGACATTCTGTCAGCACCTCTGGCTCTGGCGTAGGCATTGGCCAATGGGGACAAGTTCTGGATGTCCTGGACGAAGTACAACTGCTTCTCAGCATCGGTCAATGGCAAACCAACAGCGGCACCGGCTGGGGAAACGTGCTTGAAAGAAGCAGCAGCTGGCAAGTTCAAAGAAGCGGAGAGCTCCTTGACCAATGGCCAGGAGTTGAGGGCATCGAGCAAGTTGATGTAGCCTGGAGAGCCGGACAACACCTTGAATGGCAACTGGCCCTGTGGAACGAAAGCCTGGGCTGGCTTCTGGTGTGGGTTGGCACCGTAACGGAGAGGCAACTGGGACTCACCTTCGGAGTACTGCTTTCTGAAGAAGTCGGAGATGGCGGCGTCGTAGTCGGCTGTCTGCTCGAAGGCCTTGAGGGCAAATCTGTTTCTGGAGAGCTGGGAGATCTCACCGGTGGAAAGTTCCTTAAGGAAAGCAGCGTAGTCGTGTGGGTCAGAGAGGATGGTGACTCTGGCGTGGTTCTTAGCAGCGGCTCTGAGCAAAGTGACACCACCGATGTCGACCTCCTCAACGGCCTCGGCAATGGTTACGCCGATCTTGGAGATGGTCTCCTTGAATGGGTACAAGTTGCACACCACGATGTCAACCTTCTCGATCTGCTGGTCCTTCAAGTCCTGCTCGTCGGACTCGAGGTTTCTGGCGAGGATACCACCGTGGACGGCTGGGTGGAGGGTCTTGACACGGCCACCGAGCATCTCTGGGGCGTGTGTGATGGTGGAGACGTCCTCGACTGGGAAACCAGCCTCACGGATCATCTTGGAGGTACCACCAGAGGCGAGGATACGGACGTTGTTCTCAACGAGACCCTTGGCGAGGTCGAGAAGACCGGTCTTGTCGTAGACAGACACGATAGCAGTCTTAGTGTAGGCAGCCATTGTGCGTTGTGTGGGGAGGGGTGTGTGTGGGAGTGTACGGTTCTTCCTCTTCTTTGTGGTGGATAGCTGCTACAATCAGGCCGTGATAATTCGTTTTTGCAAAAATCCCTTCTCTCCCCACGCTGCTTCTGCCTCCAAATTAGCCCAATTTTCTCCTCCAGAGTCAGTCGCGAAAAGATAGAGCTGCACTTGGCCGGAGACGTCTGAGCTCATCGCACTATACGTCTTGACTCCGGCTGATACTATCTACTACGGATGATACGTTGATAGTGATACGAGTCTACAGCTTCATTAAGACGCTCAAATGTAGATTGATAAGTGGCTAGATAAACTCAATTCAGCAGCAGCAGACAGCGAGTAGCAAAGGAGCACAGCACACCGCAAGCCCACGGGACACTCCAACCACCAGCTTCACGAGCGAACTTAAGAACGGTATCTCCACAAGGAAAGAGTGTTCTGTCTCTTCCAGGTGTGACGACGACCGGCCTTGGTGTTGTTGTATCTGTGGCCCTTGTTGAGACCTCTAGACTTCTTACCAGCAGCAGTAAGACCACGAGCCTCACGGTGCTTGTGGACTGGCTTGGCGATCCAGTTGTATCTGGCGTCACGTCTGATAGCCTTGTGCTGTGGGTCGACGAGGATGACCTCGAAGTACTTGTAGGTGGAGTCCTGGTTAACCCAGTAGGATTTGAGGACTCTCAAGTTGGCAGCACGACGACCAACACGCTCCTCAGCAGTGGTTCTGAGAGACTTCTGGTACTTCAACTGAGAAACACCCTGGTTGGTTGGCTTACCGTAAGTAGCACCCTTTGGAACAGGTCTCTTTCTGTTACCACGTCTGACTCTGACACGGAAGATGACGAAGCCCTGCTTGGCCTTGTAACCAAGACGTCTGGCCTTGTCTGGACGGGATGGTCTAGAAGCACGGTGGATAACGTTCTTCTGTCTGTACTCCCAGACTCTGACTCTGAACAAGAATCTGTTGACATCAGACTGCTTCTTTCTCTGCAACTCTTCCAAGTACTTGTAGGCACCCATTTTTGATAGTGATACTTTGGTAAACGGCCTCTCTTCAAACACAGCTCGTGTGCTTCTCCTCTTACTTTTCCCGTTTTGTTGAAAAATTTTGTGAGATCCAGCAGTGAGGAGACCCAGTGTTCGCGAAGTTGATAAGCGCCACATGCGCACCCGCGGATTTCCATCGCGGAGGCCGGGGTTTAGGTGCACGTGATTGTACCCAGGGCAGCAGTTTTTTCACAGTGTGAAGTCCAACAACAGCCACTGCCAAGCAGCGCTATGAAGTAGTGTAAAAACTCATCTACGCTTATATATAAGCAGTAAAGCTATCTCCCAATCCCTTAGTACTCAAACATCCAGTTCACATGGTTTGCTTGGGTGCTGATATAATTCTATAGGCGTAAAGTACGTGAACACTACGTAGCTTATCACAGTAGTGTTCTAGTGTAGATCGTTCTGCTTCATGTCATAACTTGTGAGCACCGCTTGACTCTATGATATCTAGTACACACCGGTGATGTAAAGATTCATGGTATATCATTCTGAATTTGCTTGCCCATGAGCCTCCGTCACAAGCGCCAAACAGCTCGATTTGGCCCATCTACATGGTCCACCTTGCTTGAGACAACTGATCGGCAGTGTCGCCTTGAACGTTACACATAGATGTTGATATGTGACAACGTCTTAAAATTTTAAATCAAATCTACACTTTATCGATGTGGTATCATCATCACATGTTGGTATCATGGATTCAACCAAGACGTGGCGTCCCCATACTGTCCGATCAGTTAGTACCTGTTTCATGCTCCTTCCCGATAGCCTAAAGGAGGATTCGGTCTAGTTCAGGCGTGAATAACCTAACAAAACATAATCAGCATGACTTCTTCTGTCAACCCTAGTACATCATAAGATCATAAGCATATGTCATACCCACTTGAATTGCTCTCTCATATATGTGCCATGTTGTCATGGTGCAACTGGTTACCTGGAAAGTCCGAATTTGAAGGGTGGATGTTGTCGCGTCCGGTGTTTTTGTTTGGAATTTGCACGACTATGCAGGAACAGCGCGTACGCTGACGTATCTGAAGCAGCCACATTCCCGCGAAAGGTACACCGTAAACTCCTACTCACCAAGATAAAAACGCCCAATTATAGAACAATGTCGTTTCTATTGTTTCAATAAATCATTAGACTGTTCTCGAATTCCATAATTTCCCAAAGAAGCCCACCAAAGTGGTACCAACTGCCCCGTTCCGACCCCTGACCCAGAGATCTACTCTGCATAAACTCCGCAGCACGGTTCCTGGAAGTTGTTGGCCCGTCGCATTACCGACCCCATCGCATATAAACGACTGGTCTCGCAGTTTAAAATTCACCCGTCTCCCTCCCCTCAGGTGTCGAAACCCTTCAGAGTGTGTGCCTTTTCACCATCCATTCAATAACCAGGAAACTCCACAACTACAAAGCAAAATGGGACTAGTAACTGATCCATCTGTTGGCATCGTGGCCCTTGCCACCGACATCGTCTCCTCCACAACAACAACAACAACTTCGACAACTTCGTCATCAACAACACTACCAACCGCCATACTCCCAACAGACTACTCAAGTTTGCTCTCGATACACACTGCTTCCACTACATCAGTACAATAGACAGTGGTCTCCAGCTTCTACTCAGACCTTGAACAAGTCACTGATACACACAGTTTATCTGCCATTGGATCTTCAACGGCGTCATTTGTTCCTTCCATCAACGCCAACTCAACAGACTCACAGGGCAAACTCGACTCTGGTGCATCAAGCTTCAAGACCAAGGGATGGGTTGTCCGAGTGGTCATACCGCTTCTGCTAATCACTCCTCTTATTATGTGATTTTGGATACCATCGTTGGCTTCGTGAAACATTCAAACAAATTCTGTGTAGAGATACTTCACACATACGTTCACTTCCCATACCCTCTCTCTCTACGACTAATAAAGATGGAGATCCGATGCATTCGATGCTGGAAATCAGGATACCCTTCTGGAGATTCATCTTAACTCTTAATGAAACAACTTACACTATGACTAGCACTTTGTAGCGATCCCAACCTTTATCAAGATAACCGAGTATCTCTATGAAGGCTGGAATATATTATAGAATTCAACATCAATGTAGTCATTGATGATTGCTGTCCTGTTATCGCCTCGACGTTCTTGATTGACTTGTAAGTCCAAAACGCATATCATTTTGTATCCCTCCTCTACATCTTATAGAACCTACTACCTTATAACTAAGATCATGTGTACAGAAGCGTTTGGAAGGAGTTTTCAAGAATATTGCGGTTCGGTTATAGCTAGAGTTATCTACAGTATTGTCCCTTAGGCCTAAGATGTGTGTTTGTTTGTAGACTATTGTATACAAATTCCAGATTCCTCACACACGCGATTGTTCGTGAAGCTCGGAGGTATTAGTTGAAAGGCACACGGTAGTCTGTCATTGTATACCTATCGAAGTACAGAGATTTTCCATATGGGCCCGATACGCTTGGTTGCGTGAAGGGCTATATCCATGTGTTTGATGATCCTCTCCTAAGCACTCATGAGTTCGTAATCTCAACATGATCCTCCGCCACTGCATTTCACCGCTTTCCACAAGATTGAGCAGCTTAGAACTATATATTATCTTAAGAAGGCAGTTTTTGTATCCGGTTCAACCTTATCAATATTATTCTTATAATTGTGCTTTGTTAACGGCCCGGAAAGAGTTCGATCTAGTGTCGTTCATGGATCGGCTAAGGCTTTAAGGAGTTGGGGATACAGGCCCCAGATCTACATATTGATCTTCTTGTTAGCGCAACCATATGGAGGTGCTCGAAAAATCACTGGAATATTACTCAATAGGTCAGATGATCCTGAATGTCACCTCATAAAATCAAAATCAGGAGAAAAATATAGCTTGGCCTTATAATATATTCTGAGGCCGTGGTTTAATATATGAAAGAACGACAAGAACACTAGTTCCTGACCAGAAACCTCCCTAGACTCGATTTGACCAAAACTTCAAAATTACAGGATATCATGTGAAATTAGCGGAATAAAGCCTAAATGTGCCAAACCTTGCGCTTGAATATGATCAAAATGTGTTTTATCTCATTTTTAACCTATTTTTCGAAACGAAATTAGGAAATGAATGCTTAGTGTACTGCTTGTGCGTACTCTAAGATGTACTGGTGGAAGCATGTTATTGTTTGGATGTGTTCCGGATGAATCCGGGAATCATGCCGGCCCACAGCCCAGGCCTTCTGGCTTCCTTTCGGGCGATAGCGGGGAGCTTTTCAAGCCCGCTGTCAAATTTTTGAAGCGAGCACGAAAAACTCAGCACAGTCACAAAGTGGGAAATGCGTTGGTGTTCAGATGTTGAAATATTTCGCGGTGGACCAGTAGGGATCGGAGGAAGGCTGGGTGAGCTTCCGGTCGGGAGACGGTGAAAAAAAATGATGAAGATTATCAAGTGCTACAAGTCTACAAGACAACGGAGGTTGGTTCCCCTTTCTCTTCAGGTTTAACCTTTAAAAATCCGTTCTACATTATAAGTCGAAATGGGAGGCGTTAGAGAAAAGAAAGCTGAGTACTTCACCAAGTTGAGAGAGCTCCTCGAGGAGTACAAGTCCATCTTCGTCGTTGGTGTGGACAACGTCTCTTCCCAGCAGTTGCACCAGATCAGAAAGACTTTGAGAGGTGAGGCTGTTGTGCTCATGGGTAAGAACACCATGATCAGACGTGCCATCCGTGGTTTCTTGTCTGACTTGCCAGAGTACGAGAAGTTGTTGCCATTCATCAGAGGTAACGTTGGTTTCATCTTCACCAACGCTGACTTGAAGAAGGTCAGAGACGTTGTTTTGGACAACAAGGTTGCTGCTCCAGCTCGTGCTGGTGCCATTGCTCCAGAGGACGTTTGGGTCCAGGCCATGAACACTGGTATGGAGCCAGGTAAGACCTCTTTCTTCCAGGCTTTGGGTGTTCCAACCAAGATTGCCAGAGGTACCATTGAGATTACCTCCGACGTTAAGGTGGTTGCTGCCGGTGCTAAGGTTGGTCCATCTGAGGCTTCCCTTTTGAACTTGCTTAACATCTCTCCATTCTCTTACGGTTTGACCATCGTTCAGGTCTACGACAATGGTCAGATCTTCCCAGCTTCCATCCTCGACATCACCGACGATGAGTTGGTTGGCCACTTCGTCTCTGCCATCAACACCATTGCCTCTGTTTCTTTGGCTGTCTCTTACCCAACCTTGCCATCTGTTGGTCACTCTGTTGTCAACTCTTACAAGGACTTGCTTGCTGTTGCCATTGCCTCCAAGTTCGTCTTCCCAGAGATTGAGGAGTTGGTTGACCGTATCGAGAACCCAGACAAGTACGCTTCTGCTGCTCCAGCTGCTGCTGCTGCTTCCTCTTCTGAGGCTGCTCCAGCTGAGGCTGAGGAGGAGGCTGAGGAGTCTGAGGACGACGACATGGGCTTCGGTTTGTTCGACTAAGCGTAACGTGTGTATAATATCTGAATCTGGTATGTTTCCACTGCGTTTGTGAGTTGTGATGAAGTACTGTAGACGATGATCAAAGCGTGTGTATCTTGTGAGTGATGAGGTTGTAAAGCTGCGCCTCTCCACACAGCCAAGATCGCGTTCTCTCCAGCATGTTCCAGTTTCTTCCGCTGATAGGCGGCCGCGAGGATTTATAAGGAGGGTCCACCGCCCAAATCAACGTCAGCTGTCGCCAATCTCGCAGTTTCTGGAAGTCAGAGTACATCGACAATACAAACCACACAATGAGCGACAGAAAGGACACACCGATTGTCCCTGAAGGTTGGAAGGCCGTTTATGACGAACAGTAAGTACTCTTCGGATTCCATTGTGAGGCTTATTATACAGCTGCACCCTGGTCCCTTGGAGTCTGGAGTCTGGAGACCAGTACGATAACAGGATCGAATGTGCTAACAAATGGGCAGGTACAAGACATATTTCTACGTTGATCTGAGCACAAAGAAGTCCCAGTGGGATGCTCCACCAGGCACAAAGATCCCAGGCCAAAACGAAGAACCACCAGCATACGCCCCACCTGGAGGACCACCACCAACGAATCAAAAGTCTACAGCAGCAGCACAAACACAACAGAGGTTTGTCCCACAACAGGGCGGTTACCCTCCACAGAATGCTTACTACCAGCAACAGCCAGGTGGTTACTATCCACAACAGGGATACCCTCCACAGGGCGGATACTACCCTCAACAGGGCTACCCACCTCACCAGCAGCAGCAGTACTACGCCCAGCAGCAGCAGGCTCAGGGCCGTTCTGGAGGTGGAATGGGAGGCATGGGCATGGGTATGGCCGGCCTGGGTGTTGGTATGCTTGGTGGTGTGTTGCTCGCTGATGCCATGACGCCTGATGTGTACGTGGAGAACAATGATTACGGTGGAGGCGACTTTGGTGGTGGTGACGACTTTGGTGGTGACTTCTGAGGAGACAGAGAGAGAGAGAGAGAGAAAGAGAGAGAGAGGTTATGTTGATGTGTATACAATCACCACATATAATATGCTCATGAGATCACTAGACTATAGTAATAGTAGTTAAGTGGCAGTCCAGCATATTTTGTAAGCGAGCCTATACTCTATCGGCAGCAATGAAGAGGTTGCTCAATGCTCGGCCCATCCTCGAGACCCCATGCCGATCCCGCTTGTACTACCCGAAGCCGTGACTTTGAACTGGTGCACACCAACACAACCCCTTGAGCATGAAAAAATTACAGTCTCATTTGTTTGGATCTTTTCTCGATACTGAGATATCATCAGTATCTCATAGTCTGAGCTGAGAGTAGCCGAGGATCTCCCATACTAATCATCAGTACCCTTCCACGATGCCCACACAGATGTCCAAGTTGATACCCGGTAAGCTGAAGAGCAGATCATCCTCCAGTTCCGAGCCGTCCCATCGAAGTACGAAAGGGCTCAGGGTGGATACGACAAATGCAGTTGCTAGCCATACCACTACTACTGCTCCTTCTTCTTATACATCAGAGGTGCCGATGGGCTCCCCCGTGGCTGTACCCGTGGTGAACTCCTCCAACTGGGAGGTGCGGTTCGATCCGGCACTATCCGTCTACTACTACTACAACACCGCAACGAAACAAGCCCAGTTCGACCACCCGGACGAAGTGGTGTCACCCATCGGATCACCCACAGTGGAATAGTATACAGGAGAGCATCGGAGGAAGTCGCTAAGTACCTCGCTGAGGCGTACTTTATCCCCACGGTTCATCTTCGGTACCGGCAGCTCCTTGATCAGACGGACATCTTCATCGTCATCGTCACACGGCCAAACCACCTCTCAGGTAGCGGAAGTATAGCGGTTTAATGAGAGTGATGACGACGACACAGAGGAGTTCAAGAGACAGCTTGATCTGGAGATGAAGAGCTACGAGTGTGAAAGACTGAACCAGTCGATCTCGAGAGACAACATAAGCCCTTGTCTCAGCGTTAACGAATGAATGCTAATGACTTATATGCATGGAATAATGGACAATCTAAACACAACAGATGATGACGTACACTTTTTCTCAGGTCTTTCTCTTCTTTTGTGTAGACTTCGCAGCAGCAGCAGCAGCAGTCTTAGTAGATCCAGATGATACAGATGAGGCCGATGACGTGGAGGAGGCAGCTGGGGCCTCCGTTTTTTCACTCTCTGTGGATGGCTCTGACTTGTTGATACTGTCGAGCTCGCCAATGAACCATGTCAATGTGCCCCACAGAAGCAGGGAGAGAACAAGCAGGTTTATCAGGTGGATGGAACGGGATAGGAAGGCGAAGACCGTGAGAGTCAACACCAGGATGGCGAAGGTGACGTGGGTGGCAAGCACCAGTGTTGGGGTGGTTCCCGGTGTAAAGATGGACTGCCACAACTCTGTAAGGAAGGAGATCATTGCTGGCAGTTGTGTGAAGTAGTTCAGAAACAAATCAGAGACAAGAGATATTTGAGCTCATGAGAAGGAAGTCCACAGAAACTTCCATCGTCCATCTCGTTCGCGCGGTGATCTGGATTCTGGACCCGTTTCGTTATCGGGAACACATCTGATCTCCCCTCTCACCCATCGATAGTTCAGCACGGGATTCATCTCACCAGCAACTACCGAATCTGAATCTAGAGATGTCCAAGTTCGCTCCCAAACAGTCAGTCCAGCTCGACCCTCCCAAAGACACACCTTTCACGAGAGAGGAGCTTTCCCTGTACAATGGTGAGTCCCACCCACTGATTACTCTAGTGTTTGTTCAAGGCATGTACTGACTAAGTGACCAACAGGAGAGACACGACCAGAGAGATACATCGGCATCAAAGGCGTGGTATTCGACGTGACAAAGAACACAGCTGCCTACGGACCGGGCACCAAGTACAATGCCTTAGTAGGGAAGGAGGCCAGCAGAGCTCTGGGGAAGTCGAGCTTGAGACCAGAAGACACAGATCCTAGCGTTAGCCACATCACAGACGACTTCACAGAAAGACAGCACAAGGTCCTGGACGATTGGTATAGCTTCTTCTCCCAGCGGTGAGTGTAGTTATTAACCATTCATGGATGCAGCAGTTACTGACCAACACACAACAGGTACAACATTGTGGGCAAGGTGGTGGACGTATGAGGCTGTTCAGAATCCTTTCAACCAGAAGGAAGCTACATTCTATATCCACTATACTCCAGCCAGCATCAATAGTCAAGATTATACTAGTAACATACATCTGTAGCTTAATAATACGCCCAAAACACAACAGCTGCTGCCTGGCTTCTGAGCTGGTCGGCTTGTGGGCAACTGCAGCCATCCCGAGGTCCCGGCTAGTTTCGAGTGCGCAGCCCAGGAACCAAAAAAAAAAGGTAAATGCAGTAATTCTAGGTTGGGAATAAACAATGAAGGCGCTTCTTTCTCACCACACCAGGACACAAACCGGGCTGGACCGATTCACTCTGTCTGTAGCAGATACTAGGGGTTCATTACTGACTACTACACATCCACACACCGTTCACTCTCGCTGCTTGGACCTCTCTCCTCTCTCCCATACTTCTGCTGAACCAGCCTCCGCCAGATCAAAAGCTGGTCCGAGCTCATCTCACAGCCACAGCTCCACCTCAAATTCCACACCATAGACACCAACACTCAAAATGCACGCTGCCAAATTGCAACAGAACGGTAACAGCAGTGCCGCCTTAAGAAACCAGCTGCTCTCCAACGATCTGGGTACTATTGATGTGCGCTACGAGACCCCCATCAGTACCAAAGCCCAGCAGATGGCTGCAAACCACCGTCCACTGTCCCAGGGATACGCCGGCCAGAACTCCTTCTAGCAGCCTGTACCTGCTGCTCCATCACAGCAGTATCCACAACAACAACAACAACAACAACAACAACAACCACAGTATCAGCAGTATCCACAACAGTACCAACCGCAGGCACCAATACCTCAACCACAATCTGACCGTTCCAGAAGGTCCTCCATAGTGAGCACACATTCCGGGTTCAACTTCATGAGATTTGGCAAGAAGTCGAAAGCCACTGCAGCATCGGGGAAGGGTGGTGAAGATGATGATGACGACGAAGATGGGAAAGACATAATGCTGGACCCTTCAGCAGTCTCGACAATGTCGTTTGACGATCTCAGTTCGTTGAGAGACCGTGGGCGTTATGGCCTCCAACAGCAGACATTCGACACTGCTCCAATCATCCCTACGATCCAGACTCCAGGAAGCAGACCGGCGAATGGTGTCTCCAGCACCCAGTACAGAAAACAGATGACTGCAATGAAGAAACAGGCATTGGTACAGGCTAGCAAGATGGCTCAACATGGTGATCCTCGAGCCATGTCATTACAGGCTCCGTCAAACTACTACGAACAGAACGGTTCCAGAAACAACTCACTCAACGGGCCTCCACGGAGGTCACCTTTCTCTCCCAACGGCATGCCAATGCAAGCACCAGGTCCAGTTCCAGGTGCAGGACCTAGGGCTAACTCACAGTCTCAGATGCCCACAAGTGGGGCTAACGCACCTAGAGCATACTCACTGACTACAAATCCGTATCACAGACCAAGCAACGGCCGCAATCCTGCCATGCAACCAATGCCTATGCCTATGCCTATGGGAGCTCCGAATCATCAAGTACATGGACCTGGCCCAAGCCCAAGAGGTCCTCCTATGAGACCACAGCAGAGACCTATGTATCCACAGGGGACCGGTGTTATGCCAAACAACAACCAACTACCACCACCGCATCTACAGTAGCGTCTCTCTGCACCTGCTGTGTCGTCTCCTCTGAATGACTCCCACCAGCAGCAGGCTCCACCACCACAAACCAAAGTTCCAGAGGCTGTTTCAAGTCCACGACCACATACAATGCCAAGTGGACATCACACTCCTACTTTGGACCCAGGAAGTCCACGGGTGGATGCTCAGTTACCACCTATGTCACGCACGGCAAAGCCCATGGACCAGGATGGACACCATTTCTTAGCGGACAGAGAGATCGAGACAGATGAATCGGTGCACTCCTTGACCAATTCATCCTCTGTACTTGACTACTCAACACCTTCACCTGAGCCATCGAAGTCTCAAGTGCAAGAAGAACCTCTTTCTCCTTCTAAGATCCCGAGAAGCAAGGCCATCCCTCATCTGAGCATGTTGAGCATCAGAGATGATGACGACGACAACGACCGCAATGCTGCTGCGAACTACAACGGTAACTTTGACGTTGCATCAACCTCAAAACAGGAAGAGAATTCACATGGCAAGTCAACACAGCCAGAGATGATTCCAAACCAGAGAATACTGGAGCCTCTTGATGAAAGATCGGCTGCTCAATCGTTCACCCCAACTGATTCGCCTGTCAAAGGAGAGTCTTACTTTAAGAGCCCCGAAAGAGGTATTACCAAGATGTCCTCCATGTCATCCAGAGTTTCGCCTTACAAGAACCACAACAAGAACACGGCATCGATCTCTTCCATGAGCGAATACTCCACTGTCAGTGAGGCACAGGGCGATATCAACCAGAACTCCAAGAAACTCTATCAACTCGCAAACTCCTCCACTGCAAACCAAGATGTCTACGTCACTGCATCTCAGTTCTCCTTCATGGATCATGACAAGAGAACATCCATTGTTAGCAACACCAGTGATCCTGATGCCACACCAAAGTTGATCCGCACATCCACAGATACGGACACTATTTCCATAAAGTCGTCCAACTCGCTAAAGGGCTTCTTCAAGAGCCTGTCGTTGAGTAAGAGAAAGAGCAAACAACTGAGCGAGTCGCCTCAGACCACACCGCGTTCTGGAAACACTGTCCCTCAATCACCAAGTACCCAACTGCAACAGCCACTAGATGTTGGTGTGATGTCTCCTAGTGTCACCAACCATATGACCAAGGACACCAAAACGAGTGCCAAATTGGGCCTTACAGTGGAGCAGCTTGGTATCATGGAGGACAAATCAATCATCATGAGAGAGCTTGATCTGGTCTCAAAAGAGCTTGCAGCTTCAATTAAGAGAGAAATGTCGCTAGGGAAAGCATCAAGTGATACCAACAGTCTTTCTACATCATTGGAGCTCTCTGAACTCATCCAAAAGCTCAACGAGGAGCGTAAGAAGAGATATATCGCTGAGGAGTACGTTTTGATGATGGAAGCAGGGGTGAAACCATCTCCACTAGAGTTGAGTTACGAGAATGAGCGCTTGAAGACCGAAGTTGCCTCCAAGGACGAGCTCATTAACAAGCAGCATGCAGAACTTGTCTCACTGAGGAAGGAGTTACCACTTTTACAGAGCAAGCTGGAAGAGATGGCAAACAGTAAGCGGGAGATTGAGAGACAAATTATCCCAGACTTGAAGAACGAGATAGAGTTCTTGAAGTCAGAGCAAGGGAATGTGTCTATCTTGAAGGAGCAGCTGAAAATATTGAAGAACAGGCAGCAGACACAGTCGATGGAGAACAACTCCTCGTTGGACATCCCAGGTAGCTTGAACTTGAAGGCTCCTCTCCCTTCGCCATCGAACAAGCGTCTTGCATCTTTCAACCTCATCAGTGTTTCACCGTCGGAGAAGTAAGCGTTGTATACACAAATGAAAGGAAACAGATGGCTGATGTGCTCATGATTCTAGTATTCTAGTCCATTGCCTTTGTAGTGATATAATTTTTTTTTTTTTCTTTTATTTTTTTTTCTCTCCTCTCTTCCCTCACTGTTGTTATGGATGAGAAAACTGTTTTCACCCTTCTAATCTCTCCGACAACTACACTACTCTTGCTCAGCATACCAAATCACCAGCGCTAACTCCAACCATGAGTTTTCACAGGAAGAGAAGGTTTGGTAAGTAAACATATCCGGTCCAGCTGCAATTACTGCCTGTACAGTCGACTAACCGCCCATACAGATAACGACGACTATCACCAGCCATACCAAAAGAGGTTCCGTTTGCCTCCAATTGTGGAGCTCGCAAAGACCCTCTGTGGTGATTTGAACACATTGGGCGAGTCTCCAAAGAGATATGCTGAAGATGTCGAATTCATGTCCGTGCCAATCGAGTCCAACTTTGAGAGTGAGAAGACTTTCCGTGATGCGGTGTTGCAAACCCTATATGCCATCATCACTGAACAACCCCACAAAACCTTGCACGTGTCAGGCCTTGTCCAAGCGGTTCACTCCAAAAACCCTACAATTGGTAAGATGATTGTTGAGTTCTTCCATCAAAAGGTTCAGGAATTGTTGAACCTCTCAGTTTCCAAGGAGCAGCAGCCTACATCCTCCGACACTGGTCCATGGAACAAAGTGAAATTGATTCTCAGATTCTGGTGCTCTCTCTCCAACATCATTGACGAGAGCAGTATGGTTTCTGTCTTAAACCAGTTTTTGAATGTGGCTACCGAGTTGCAAACAGCTTCCCCTGGGAAGAGAGTACCGTTGGCAGAGGCAATCTACTACAACACATTGACTGCCATTCCATATCTCTTCCCATTCCACCAAGAAGGTACCCAAACTTTCATTGAGAGTGTCAAATCACTCATCGAGTCTGCTAAGAAGTTCCCTATTGTCGAAACAGATACCATGATCACGAATCCCTTCTCTGAAGCGAGCCAGGAGCTCCCATACGAATCGAAGCACATTGTCTCACTCATCCTCCCTGCAGTCGAACACTTTATCGACTCTGACGAGAGAAATAACTTGTTCCCGGACATTACTGCAATCCTCTCAGGATTGATCAATGCTTCAGAGAAAGTTCCATTGGCTCCATTGTCCGTGCCAGGACCTGACCAACTCGCTAGTTTCACAGGGTTAGATACCGGTATCGGCAGCGTCGATGGTATGTGGAGAACACCAAGATTGACTTTCGAGATTTACGTCCCAACCAATGGCCTTCAAACTACACCTTCAACCGATACATTTACAGGACTCTTGTTGAGAGATATCCTTACAGATGTCATCGAGGCACTAGAGTTCAACCGTAAGGAGGTTGCCAGACAGATCATCACAGTGGATTTGTTCTTCAAAGAGGGTCTTTTCGCTCCTCCAGGCATGTCTATTGATAGACTCAAAGAGATTCACGGGGAGTCGACATTCAAGGTCGAGGATGTTGCAGTGGAGACTGTATTATCACTCATCTTCAAGCTTCCAACTGCCTCTCAGCCTTTCATTTACTTCTACACCACGTTGGTGGAAGCTTGTGCTAACGCATCATCTGCTATCGCACCAGTGATGGGAAGGGCAATCCGTTTCTTCTACTCTCAACTTCACCAACTCGACTTTGAGTTGAAGTTCAGATACCTTGATTGGCTCTCAGTGCAATTGAGTAACTTCAACTTTACTTGGAAATGGCGTGAATGGGAAGCCGACTCACATGTCTTTGCTAACAGTATTTATCATCCAAAGGGTGTTTTCATCAAGAACTTGATTGCCAAGGAACTGAGACTTTCCACCCTGGAGAAGATTGAGAGTACGTTGAGTGAGGGTTTCCAAAAATACCTCGACATATCGTTGTTCGACGTTGATGAAATGAGAGGATACTACAGTGAGCTTGTTCCAGATGTTGAGTATTCTGTTGATTCAAAGCTCCTTTTCCTGAATGAAGGAGTGCCTTTCAAGGCTACCATTGAAAAACTTATTGAAGCTATCCACAAAGATGAAAATGGACATGAAGAGATCATCGAACAGTTAAGACAAGAATTAGCGGGATATAACAACTCAGAGAAGCTTTTGATTACTATCCTATTCCAGGTTATTGTCTTCGTTGGAAACAGATCCATTTCTCACGCTGGTAAGTACATTGGCAGCACTGCTGAGTCATTGAAGAAGTTGATTGGTGACTCCAAATCAGAGGATTCACTTCAAAAGCAGTCGTGGGCGATTGATGCAGTGCTTCATTTCTGGAATATGGATCCGCAAAATGGATATTTGGTTCTTGATATCTTAGAGTCTTATGGTGTCATCAGCTCGATTTCAATCATTACCCACTCATTGGATGACTCCAGAAAACAGAACTTTGGTATCATTAACGTGTCTGCCACAGAAGCGATCTTGAGAACATTGACAAAAACTGTCTATGCAGGTTCTGGATCCGCCGAGCTTTCCTACATCTACGGTGTGGTTATCAAGTTGTTGGCATCAGCCCTTGATACTTTGAAAACGACTGAGGATGTTCCTATACCTGGACTCACTGATGAAGTCAGTGAACTCGTGGAATTTCAATGGAAGTACCACACTATCGTTGGCTTCCTCAGAATGATCTTAAGAAAATTCTCTGATGAGTATGTCACGATGACCGACCACTTGTCTTCGGAGTTGGACAAGGCGATTGAGCACGGAGGTACAAAGCGCATGGTCACAACTTGGATTCAGGAACTTTCGATGTTGTGAGGCTACGAACTGGCTATATCCAAAGAAAATCAAAATTAGGTACATCACTTCATTAATCATAAACGTAGAATATGGTGGAAAGCCAGTGAGAATATGGATTTCTGGGAGCAGATCAAACCGTTCGATCACAAGCCATGTCTGGCGTTGGCACCGTACTGAGCTCTCTCTTGCTTGAACATCTTTGTGATCTTGTTGTTCTTGTAGTAGAACTCATACATCAGGTAGAAGCCAGTACCAAACAATGCGGTCATACCAATCATATACTTGGAGAACTGTCTCATATTGCCCTTAGAGGCGTTTGCTGCAACTTGTTTGTTGAGTTGAACCATGGATGTATGGAGAGCACGGGAAGCTGTGTAGGAGACCATTTTGTTGCTTGTGTTGATTGATTCTAGAGTTGTTGGCTGGTTTCAAAGCTTTTGAGAGTTTATAAAAGCCTAGTCGTTGGTGAATGACTACGCTATTTGTTCGATATGTCGACCCCCGGTGGGACGTAGGGGATCAGGGGGACTTATATATCCCAGCTTTCAGCTTAAGCTGGTATGTACAATGCGCTAAACTATCCAAAATTACCAGGCAACCAGACATCGAACGATTTCATTTCAAATTTGACATTCGTTGTTTGAAGCTAGTAAGTTTCATTGGTGAGAAGGATCACACCACCATGTAGGAGTTTGTCGTGTAGAAACAAGAAGCCGAGGTTATTCCGAATTTCTCCGAAGTGTCTGAATTTGGCTTTTCTCTTCCGCGCAAGCTGCTGGTGGCCTGACTGGGAACTCTTGATCTATCGTCTGACCACCACAATTGGGTCGGCTTCCGCATTCCTCCGCAAATGAGTAGTATGCCATTGTGATCTCCAATGATCAGCTAGCTGTGAAGTCAGATGGATCATGGAGTGCGTTTGATCATCAGTGTGGAAACGTCAAATGTCAGTACTTCGCACTTCCCGATTGTATCGCTAGAAAATGTTCACTTCTCATCACTTCTCGTCTTCTCTTCATACCGCGTAGTAGTTGATCGCATACCAGCATAAGGCACAAGATTCATGGGGATGAGCAACATCTCCAGGCAATCGTGCCACTCGATGTCTGGTATACTTTTTAGTTCATGGATGCATGCATAAATCTTGCATGATAACCCACTCCACTTGGACTTTTAATCCAGACGAACAGCGAAGTTTCTCTCAACGGAGTTTGTGACTATTTTGAAGAATAACGGATGCACAAATCTAAAGGCACGAGAATACATCTAGGAATATTAAGATACCGCGTGTATTTACATAAATAGGGTTGTGGAGTAGCACTCATTCGTCTTCTGGAACAAGGACATTCTTCTCCTCTAGTAACTGCGTCAGCTCACCGGTTTGGGCCATGGAGGTGACGATATCACATCCACCAATGAACTCCTTGTCAACGTAGAGCTGTGGGATGGTTGGCCATTCACTGAACTCCTTGATTCCTTCACGGAGTTCCTGGTCTTCCAGGACGTTGTAAGCGGCAAACTTTTCTGGATCAACGCCCACCTGGCCCAGGAGGTTGATGGTGGCTCTTGAGAATCCGCACATAGGCTGGTCTGGGGTTCCCTTCATGAACAAAACGACAGGAGCAGACTCAACAGCCTTCTCGATGGCCTCTCGGGTCTCCGAGGACATGAATCTGTTCAAAGTGGCATATCTGGTGAAAGCTGGGGCGTATGAACGACTGGCCTGTTGGCGAGAGAGCACCGGTTAGTAGTTGAAAGACTGATGTATAGATATTGTGGGATTCTTACTGTTCTCACAGAATTCGTGATTAGACTTTTGAACATCTTCTTGGTGATATGGGTGGCGGATTAGTGTGTGGTATTGGTTTTGCAGATGGAGAGTCTTCTTGACCAAAGCAGCAGAAGAGCTTCTCCGATCGGAGATGCTACATAGAAGTTCGTTCGCTAGTGGCTAGAGCTGGATAGGTACGTACGGTACTGGAGGGGGTACTCACAGAACGGTTTCGCGAACATTGTTACTACCGTACTGCTACAGTAGCGTACTAGCGTACCTAACTAGTTACCTATCCCCCAGCGCTGATTAGGAACTTCCATTCTTCCAGAACTCAGGTATTTCCATTTTAGTAATACAGATGACGCCCACCCGCCCATTTCGTCTGAAGCATCTCCGCAACACTCAGTTCTTGACTTGTTACTCGTTGACGTCATACGCGAAACTGATCGATGCTCTTCTCTTCTCTGTCTTTCGTGGCAGTCGCGCAAAATATTGCTGGCTGAATTGAAGCGCTCAAGCCTCAGACGCTCAGCTCGAGCGAGTCTCAACGGTGAAAATTGCCAACAGCCATAGCGAAAACACGCGCAGATCATCTTCCGTATCCCGCGAGAGGCCTCTTCTAACGTTGTCATTTGGAGCACCTCTGTGTTAAGCAACACTGCAAACAACACCAACATCAACATCTGTTAACATCCCCATTCAACCTGCAGGCTCTCAGATACCCGAGCAAACGAGAGACTCTGCGCCCCGACTGCTCTTCCTCTTGTCGTGATCATAAGCATCCGCAGCACTCCTCATGCCACAGCCAATCCTCAATAAGACACACTCGGTGTCGCTTCACCAGATCCAAACTGCCCTGGGACAGGCCACCTCACAACAGGTTTCATCTCCTCTGCAGTCAGCGTCCCCCTTCGATGACAAACCTGTCTCTTCTCCCACAGGAGAGCTGAATGCCGTCAAGTTTTCCGTGCCTGCCCAGGTCGAAAAACCCCACAGAGGCTCCATCAGCGCCAAACCATCCTCTGTACAGATAAACCAGCTGCCAAACCAGCAGTAGACTCCTATCCAGGCAAGAGAAGCCATCTCTGCTCACTCCTCGAGACAAAACTCCGCTACAACCACAGACTTCATCCAGTTCACACCGAGACGGAGCCCATCGCCCGTGGAGCCCACCAAGAAAGTCACAAAGGCCGTAATAAGCACGCCTACAACCCAGGTACCCTTCTCTGAGTTCTTCCAGAAACAGGACGACGGCAAGATACACATTCTCATCGGTGCTACGGGCTCTGTTGCCACAATAAAAGTACCCCTCATCATCGACAAACTGCATAAGATATTCGGCCCTTCCAAGGTCTCCATTCAACTCGTGGTAACTAAATGTGCAGAACATTTCCTCAAGGGCTTGAAGATCTCAACCGATGTCAAGATCTGGAGAGACGACGAGGAGTGGTTTGGGTACAAGAAAACCGGAGACGCTATCCTACACCAAGAACTAAGGAAATGGGCAGACATACTGCTCATCAGTCCGCTCAGTGCCAACACCCTTGCCAAGATCGCCAATGGAATCTGTGACAATCTCTTAACGGCAATTGTTAGAAGCTGGAACCCTCAGTATCCGATGCTCGTTGCACCAGCTATGAACACTTTCATGTACACGCACCCTGTGACGAAGAAGCATCTCACATTCCTTCAAGAAGAGTGTCCATGGATTGAAGTGCTGAAACCAGTGGAGAAAGTCCTCGTGTGTGGTGACATAGGCATGGGAGGTATGCGTGAATGGAGTGATATCGTGGAGATTGTCGTGAAGAAACTTAAAGGTCTCTAGGATCGTCTTGAAGAAGAGGATGAAGAAGACGACGAGGATGAAGAGGAAGAGAATGATCGAACAGATGATGATGAAGATGATGACGAGGACGATGATGAGGATGACGATGAAGATGACGAAGAGGACAACGACGACGACGATGATGCTGTGGAGACTGAATCACATAACACCACACTCGATGTATAACGCCAGGGCATTAATCTGACGTCTATAGCCATCACTAAAATACGGCGCAGTATTAAGCATAATCATACAATCGTCATTCGCATTATCTATAGGCAAGGTCATCAGTACCACCCGTCGATCTCATCAGATTTCAGGTACATTTCGACGTCTTTCATCAGTCCCAACCATTTGGCCATGTTCTGAGCGACGACTTCACCTTCGAACCAACCAAGATGTGATGAGTGGAAATTGAACACCATGTGGTTGTTGAGCACCTCAAGCTTGTATGGCTTGATCATACTGAGAGTGTTGGTTAGTGCGATGATCTCATTCAGTGATTTGGACACTCTCGATACCAACTCTTTGTTCGCTTGCAAAGAGTTCACGATGATTTTGCTGATATTCAGTAGCTTGATCGACTGTCTGTATGCTATTGGGAGATATGGGGACACAGCGTAGTTCGACTCAATGGTGTTTGTAGGGTTCTTCACGGCTGACAGTAGAGAACTCAGACAGGTTAGCGTCTTCTTGGCCAATCTAGAGCACTTGAGCTGATGGTCTTGTAAAGTGTCTTCGTCCATAGTGGAAGAGCAATTGACAAATTCCTCCAAGAAGCCCACGATTTCGTACTTTGACCGAAGAAGTTCCCAGAATGCACCTGTTATTTCGTCCTGGCCTGCAGTCTCAGATGCTGATTGAGTGTTTCTGGGGAAGGGTGTGGAAACAGTTGGAGGATGGCAGAACTCACGTTGACACAATTGTGAGAGATGTAGACCAAGCTTCATATTGTTCTTGGCAAGATCGAACTGTGTGAAGTCTGGAAACAACTTATCGACTCGGGACGGGTCAATGGAAGACGAAAGCGACTTGGGACACCCGAAAGACAATGACTGTAATGTGTCTAGAATCATCATTTGAACATACAGGCGTTTGACAAGGGACTCGAAGTCATCGTAGTTGGTGTTAGTGGTTGTGTGGTTATCATCCCAGAAGAGCTTATGGATCCTCAGCTTGCTAAACACAGTCGCCGCAGAAGCAATATTGACATCTGTAGGTAAACCGAGAAGACTGACACTGTATGAGAGCAGGAGAAGAGACATTGCGAGTAGTATTGTGGCTTGCTGTGAATATAGGGCACTGGATGTGTGCATCTTTGAGAAGATTCTGAACAGGCTAGAGAAAAGGCCGTGTATGTCATCAGTTCGTTGGGCTGACTTGGTGGCACTCGAGACCAGCACCTCCAAACAGATGTGGAATATCTGAACAAGCGTTGCGTTCGTTTCTGTGACTTCAGAGTTGACGCTCGTTGGAATAGCAAGTAGGTTGGATAGGGATTGTTTGTTCAAGGGCAATATAGGGAAAGCCGGGTGCAGGGAGCGATAGTAGATATCAATGAGCTGAGGGTCCAAGTTCAGCTGCCTCGAGAAGCCAGATCTTAGAGAACTCAAGGAAAGTGAGGGGGAAGCAGGCATCTGCATGTTGATCGAATTGGAGCGGCTTCGTTTCTGGGATATGAGTTCATCTTCAGAGTCAGACACGACCGAGGACTGGTATCCCAATCTGTAAGGAGAAGCCCCTTGAGTCGAAGAGGAGTTGAGTGAGTCAATGGAGCCTCGTCTTTCAAATGAACTTTGGTAAGGTACTTTCCAAAACATTCCCTGGGGAAGAGCTCCATTCCCAGCGATCGGCAGTGCACTGTTGGTAGTGTTGGTAGCACTTCCAGTTTGCATGGACTCTGCACGGGAGAAAGAGGTTCTCGGCGACCCACTCTAGGAGTTTGTTCCCCTAGTCAAGGATGTCAGAGGGGGAAGAACAATGGTCTGTTGGTTGATCTGCTGCTGCTGTTGCTACTGTGGTTGTGGTTGCTGCTGCTGCTGCTGCTGCTGCTGCTGCTGCTGTTGCTGTATACTAGAAGCCCGGGATCTTTGCTTCACTGCATCACTGACCGGATCGTTTCTCACTGAGCCCTTAGACGGCCCCCTTTTCAGCGGTACACGATCGAATGAACAAGTTTCGTTGACCCTGGCACAGTTGGTGCACGCCCGCACCAAAGTGTTCGAAGTAGTACTGAAAGTGGCATCGCAGCGTACTTTCTTGCGACGGCACTCATCACAAGCTCGAGACACCTTGGACCTCTTTCTTTGCTGATCGGCGCGTTGTTCCTCATCTTGTCTCGGCTGGTTGTCTAGCATCGGTTGTACTGTTGTGTTTGACTCGTCGGTGCTGTTGTTGTTTGTAACCGCATGAGTGGACGGCGTGGTTTGAGGGCTCTGTTCAGATGCTGTGGTATCCAGCATGGTGGAAATGGACGCCATTAAGCCTTTAAGATGGTTGGAATGTGTCGCTGGCAGCAGTTGGGACGCTGAATTTACGTTTCGTGAAGACGACAAAGCCACTCCTCGTCTAGTTGAGCCTCTTGAAGTGAAGTTCGTTTTTCTCCTTCGACTCCAGTTTTCCTTGCAGGTATTTCCGCCACTAGAAGACGTCTACGGTCTGATTCCGCCGAATGCAGTGGGCGTGGGGTGAAAAGCGGAGAAAAGGGTGCGGTTTTACCCGGCGATGCTGTCTAGTATGGGGAGATCCGCGAGCCAACTACAGCGTCATACTGGGGGTAGAGTCTAGCTAACGATATGCCCATAGTCTACAGCGTTTGACACACTGCAGTATCCATCCTGTATCAGCTCCTCGAGGTTTGCCTGTAGTTCCAGTTGTCACTCCTGCGATTGAATCGATCTCCAGAGTCCAGAGTCCAGACTCCGCCGGACTAATTTTCGCCCGATACAGCTTGATTCTTGAAGTACGAACATGACTCCCAGTCTCCAGATCCCCAGAATGACTCTTGAGTCTAGTGGAGGAGTCTTGATGAGTCCAATGTTAACAATTAACATCTCAGACTCAAAGACATGATAATGAGCCGCTACACAAATCTCTAAGTAGACTCTAGAACACTGATGTATGCCTCTATACAAATTTTAGTTTCGCAGCTCATCATAGCTAGGCGTGAACTCCTCCAAAGGGTTGGTTCCATTCTCTACCGCTTCAGTGTATGAAGGAACCGCAGTTGAAACCGGTTCTCTCACATGAGACTGGTCTCCCATAGATGCACTAGACCCAGGTATTGACGAGAAGTAGTCCCCCTCTCCTCCCTGCAGGTCAGTGAACACCATCTTATCGAAGACATGTTGTTCGTAGTTAGGAGGTGCACCTGATTCATCGCCGTTCATCTCTGATGAGCCATGCAAAGAGAGACCACTACTCTCAAACAGCTTCTCCTCCTCTTTCCGGAAATGAATCCTGCCATTCTTGTCCAGAACAACAGTGCGTCCAGTCATATCGACATTGGGAGAAATGAAGAGTACAATTGGAAGATGTGCTCTCAACTCACTGATGCTCCCTGAGGAGTTGATGAGATTGATCTGCAATTTTAACTTGTGTCGCACTTTGATCATGTCGTTTTTAAAATCACAGTCTTGCGTTACTTTCTTCAAGTTTGATGGTACCTTGATAAATGAATCAATAGAGATCTTATCGTCCAGCAGTGTATTCTCCATTTGTGCCATCACCTAGTCAAGCACAACTTGTTCATCATCGTAGATCTCACCTCCTTGTCCCTTGAAGGCGTAGAACTGCACCAGTTGTGCACGGATCTTCCCCAGTTTCATCCCTTTGCACATCGGTATCAGAATGATGTTGATGGGTGTAACTCCTCCAATCGGTACTGCTCTTGACGGAATACTCACCTCGTACTGCAGCTTATTAGGCCAACTCTTCCCGATGGAGATTGTCTCTGATAACGACATATTGTCACTTGAGAGTGTTCTCATGATGCGGAAATAACGGTACTTTGTCCATGGTGATTTGAATGATCCCCGGTCAATGATGGCCTCAAACTTGTACAGGATTGATCCTGCCAAAAGACCTTCGATGGTTTCCGGGACGTCACCGGGCAATACGCACTTGAATGGGAGCTCATAGTTGCCTCCTGGAAGCACAAAGGAAGTTCCATTGGGGGTTGTGAGGTTCTGGAATGGTGTTCCCGACACACCCTTCACTGGAAGCTGTAATGATAACGGCGAGTTGGTTCGGATCAGCCTTCTTGCAGCCAGTTGAGACACAGCTGAAGAAGGTGTAGGCGTATTGGAGGAGGAGGATCGAGTTGTTGTTGACGAGCTTTCTGTGGATGAAGGAGTGCCTTTGACAATGATTCCTTCGGAATTGACCAGAAGATTGTCCCATGCGACATCAAAGACAATAGTCTCTTCTTTCACGGGATTGGAGATGGTAGTGCCATCTTGCGACAAAACTTCCAGAAAGTCAAGTTTGTAACGCCCAGTGAGCCGAAGACCAACTCTCTTCACTGTGACATCTTGTGGTAACGAAAACACAATATCTCCAGAGACCATGACTGACGGGGAGTCATAGTGCGATCCTCGTACCAAGATTAGGTTTTTGTATGTCGTCTTGACTCGAATGTCGAAGAAGGAAGGCTGTGAGCTCGAGGAGGACTTCCCTATCCCAAACATCTCGATAATGAGCAAAAGACTGAGTTCACAGGAAAGTACAGGGCGTAATATCACTTTCCACTGATTGACGCTGGTGTCTTGGAGTTCACGTTCTTGGAGTGTTGGTTCTTCATTCGTTCAGTACTGCAGTGTGCACCCAGCAGGCCGCCCGCCGGTGAATGCGAGACTAGGTGTTCGGATGTTGAATGACTTTTGTTCGGAGTTGTTCTTGTGTCGACGATGAAAATGCATGCACAGCTCGATCTAACTCCAAGACGTACATGGTAACTTTGACTTTCCGGAGGCACTCACAATCAGGTTTCGACATGATACGTGATTTGATCATGACGTCCGAAGCTCACACCTCACACATGCTGCGTGTTCAAACCTGTATCACATGCTTTTCCAGCTTTCCTGATCAATCAACAGTCATCTGCATGTGTCACACTATAAGCTAACTCATGAGGTCACTGAGGCTTTTCGATGAGAATCGTCTAGTACTATCGAATTACAATATCCCTCACATATACATTTGAGAGTGCAGAACCACCTCCATGATTGAGCGAAACAGACAACCCTCCGATAACGATCCTTATCAGCGCTAGGACCAATTGGTCATTGCTTTATCTCCAGCCTCCACCGTCGGCCATTTTGGACGTCAAGTTTTTCCCAGTTGGGCCCATGAGAGCGCACATGCAGCTTCTCCGGCCGGGTTCCACCAAAATGACTCCAATTCTTATCTCTCATATAGACAGTGAAGGTGTTTTACGTCGCAAGAGAAAAGAGGCACCTTGAAGGCTGAAACTAAATCCCACCGATGAGTTGTCATATATAAGAGGGTACTTCCATCCGCTCCTCAGTTCACCTTTTGAGATGTGACTTTCTCCCATCACGACTAGTCACGCAAAATGTCCACAGACATCACTGAGAAGCAAACTACTACACAAGTGGATGTGCATAGCACCGAATCTCTTGAACAAGAGGAGACAGTCTTCGACTACCTATATGAGAATAAGCGTTGGTTCAAGGTGCCCCATCTGGTTGCATTAGGATTCCATACATTCACGCTGACCCTCACGTCTACAAATTTGGGATTTGATGGATCTATGCTTAATGGTCTCCAGTCTCTTGACATCTGGTTCGAGTATTTCGGCAACCCGGAGGGATACGTTCTTGGTGCTCTCTCCTCAGCCCCTCTGTTCGGATGTGCCATCATCTTCTTTGGATCAGGCTGGCTCTGTGACAGATATGGCCGTAAGTTTGTGGTTGTCTTGGGAGAGTTCTTGACTTTGGTTGGCGCAATTATTCAGGGGTGCTCGAAGAACTACGCCATGTTCGTGGTTGCACGTGTGATCATTGGTGCTGGAGGTGGTATTGCAGGTGTTGGTTCACCAACGTTGATATCTGAGGTTGCATATCCAACTCATCGTGAAGTCTCCACTTGTTCCTACAACAACTGCTGGTACTTGGGTGCCTCAATTGCTGCTATCATCACATACTTGACCAGGAACATCGATAACGATTGGTGTTGGAGAATTCCATCGTTCTTGCAGGGCTTCATCCCACTGGTCCAGTTGATTGGAATGTGGTGGGTTCCAGAATCACCACGTTTCCTTATAGCTCGTGGAAGACACGAGGATGCTCGTAAGGTACTCTCAGACCATCACACTGGTGGCTCAACTGATCCACGTGCTATTGCCCTCGTTGAGTTTGAGATGAAAGAGATTGAAACACAATTGGAACTTGAGAGCATGGCTGGCGTATCAGCATCGTACATGGACTTCCTCACCAAGCCATCGTACGGTAAGCGTTTCTTCTTGGTAACATTCATTGGGTTCATGATGCAAATGTCTGGTAACGGTCTCGTGTCATATTACTTGAACAAAGTTCTCGACTCTATTGGAATCACAGGTGCAGATGAGTAGCTGCAAATCAATATGTGTTTGATGCTCTACAATCTCGCTGTTTGCATTGTTTGTTCAACAACCTGCTTCCTGTTCAAGAGACGTACCTTGTTCAACGTGGGTATTGTTGGCATGCTTCTTACCTTTGTTGTCTGGACAGCTCTCTCTGCCGAGAACGAGAAAACCTTCTTCGAGCACAAGTCTCTTGCTAACGGTATTCTGGCCATGATCTTCCTCTATTACGTTTTCTACAATTTGGGTGCCGGTGGTATCTCCTACACCTATGTCACTGAGATCCTACCATACTCCCATCGTGGAATTGGTATGAATTGGTTCCAATTCTGGCAGCAGCTTGTGATGATCTTCAATGCGTTTGTCAACCCTATTGCCATGGATGCTATTGACTGGAAGTACTACCTTGTCTACTGTTGTATCCTTGCAGTTGAGACAGCAATTGTGTACTTCACTTTCCCAGAAACATCTGGCAGAACACTGGAGGAGGTGGCCGAGGTGTTTGGTGATGCAACTCATCGTACTCAGAAGAGATCGGACGTCCCTGAGTCACTGGATTGAGGAGGAACGGGTTTGTACCATATATGAATATACTGAAGAAATGAAATTGATTAAAGCATGCATGTCTCGTATAGGTCTTATCTCAAACGTAAAGAACCCTAGCAGTACAATTCCTCTGTCATTTAGGTTATCAGTACAATTACATGCTATACGACACTTATGACTCCTCGGAGAAACTCTTGAGCCACGACCTCCGGCGGATGACCCAAGGCGGAAAATCTGGGCGACGCAGCTCAACAGTTATGATTGCAAGAACCGTGGAAGAATTTACCTAGATGGATCAACTCCCATGCGTCTATCGACTCCATGTGCGACCGTATAAATACCCAGCTTACCGACTATGAAACATTGAGACAACAGAACGAACAATGGTACCAGAATCACACTGATAAACGCAATTGAAAGTTCCTTCGGCTCATGGGTCTTGACATTGAACTAACCCTACAGGACCTGACGATCGACGAAAAGGTCCAGCTTCTGGCTGGCATTGACATGTGGCACACCTTCCCTGTCTCCCGTCTCAACATCCCATCGTTGAGATTTTCTGATGGTCCGAACGGTATTCGTGGTACCAAGTTCTTCAATGGTGTTCCTGGTGCAGTGCTTCCAAACGGTACCGCCATGGCTGCCACCTTTGACAAACAGCTCCTCTACCGCGCAGGTCAGCTCGCTGCTATAGAAGCTAAGCACAAGTCAGTGCATGTGATCCTGGGCCCAACGACCAACATGGCACGTTCACCTAATGGTGGTCGTGGATTTGAGTCTTACTCAGAGGACCCATACCTGTCAGGAATCTGCTCGGTTTAGATGGTGAACGGTATCCAGTCAGAGGGTGTTGCTGCTACCATCAAGCACTATGTTGGTAACGAGGTGGAGCATGAACGCTACAGTTCCAATTCCATCATCACGGAAAGAGCCCTCAGAGAGATATACCTCGAGCCATTCAGACTTGCTGTCAAATACGCCAACCCTTAGGCATTCATGTCAGGATACAACAAGGTCAACGGAGAGCACGTCTCCAACTCTGTGAGACTTCTCCAGGATATCCTCAGAGACGAGTGGAAGTGGGATGGAACCATCATGTCTGACTGGTTTGGAACCTATAACTCCAAGGAGTCTCTGATTGCTGGATGTGATATTGAGATGCCAGGTCCACCAAAGATCAGAACGCTGGACCATGTGCTTGCCCAAATTCAGTCAAAGGAGCTCCACATGGATGTCATCGATGAGCGTGTGCGTGGTGTTTTGAAGTTGGTCAATTATGCCTTGGAGTCTGGAATTCCAGAGAACGGACCCGAAGACACGAAGAACAACACCCCAGAGACCTCACAATTTTTGAGAGATCTTGCTGGTGATGCCATTGTCCTCATGAAGAACTCCGATGCTTTGCTTCCTTTAAAGAAGACAGAGAACATTGCTGTTATTGGTCCTAATGCCAAGTATGCTGCCTATTCAGGTGGTGGCTCTGCTACTCTTGACGCCTACTACACTGTCACGCCGTACGATGGTATCTCACAGAAAGTGGGCTACGAACCTAAGTATACATTGGGTGCCTTTGGTCTCCGTGATCTTCCAGGACTCGCTGAACAGGGTATCAATCCGGTCACCGGTTCCAATGGTGTTCACCTTACCTTCTACCACGAACCAGCTGGGGTTGCCGAGCGCCGCAAGTTTGACGAGTTTGACCTCAAAGGTTCATTCCATCATATGAACGACTACAAGCACCCAGAGATTGATGTCACCTCTACCTTCTATGGAGAGTTTGTCACCCTTTTCACACCCGATCGTACCGGTGATTATGAGTTTGGTGTTACCGTGCTAGGAACGGCTCTTCTCTATGTTGATGACCAGCTGGTGGTTGACAACAAAACCAACCAGAGACGTGGCGACTCATTCTATTCGGAAGGTACCGTACAGGAAAAAGGAAGAATTCACCTTGAAGAAGGTCACCAGGTGACAGTGCGTATTGAGTGGGGGTCTGTTCGTACATACAACCCAGACAAACTTTTGGGTATCGACTGGAATGGGTTGGGTGGTATCCTGTTTGGATGCTCCCGTGTCTTGGATCCTATTGAAGAGATTGAGGCTGCTGTAGAGGTTGCCTCTTCAGCAGAAACTGTGATTCTGTGTATCGGCACAAACGGAGAGTGGGAATGCGAAGCGTATGACAGGGAGAACATCAAGCTTCCAGGATATACCAATGATCTCGTTACTGCTGTTTTGAAGGCCAACCCTCGCACGATTGTGGTCAATCAATCAGGAACACCATGTGAATTCCCTTGGATCAACGAGGCGAGCACTCTCATTCACGCATGGTTCGGTGGCAATGAGCTTGGTAACGCCATTGCAGATGTCATCTTCGGAGATGTCAACCCTTCAGGTAAACTCCCTCTTACTTTCCCAGTCAGGTTTGAAGACAATCCCGCATACCTCAACTTCAGAACAGAACGTGGAAGGGTTTTGTATGGAGAAGATATCTTCATTGGGTACAGATACTACGAGAAGCTACAGAGACCTGTTATGTTCCCCTTCGGATTTGGTTTGTCTTACACGACCTTTGAGATTTCTGATTTGAATCTTACTGTCAACGAAGTCGCAGGAGCCATTGATGTTAGTGTGAAGGTGACAAACACCGGTGAAAGGGAAGGTAAAGAGGTTGTGCAGATTTACATCTCAAAGTCTTCCAGTGATGTGATCAGACCTTTGAAAGAGCTCAAGGGATTCGAAAAGGTTACTTTGAAAGCTGGTGAGACAAAAACGGTTTCATCTAAGCTTTGTTTGAGAGACTCGGTCTCTTACTTTGATGAGTGGCAGGACAAATGGCACGTTCAGTCTGGAGAGTACGTCTTGAGAGTCGGTAATTCTTCTGCTGATATTGTTGCTGAAAAGACCTTTGATGTTTCAACCGAGTACTATTGGACAGGTAGATGAAGATGGTCCACCTACAGCGTCCAATATACAGAGAATAAACCCACTTGATGTATAGGACTTTGCAATCAGATTTGACACATAACTCTTGGACCATGATGGTCATCGTTAGCATCGTAACTTGTGGTTCCGAGTATTTCTGATAAATTCGTGACTACAAACCATAGGAGCACCTGGCTACATATGATATACCTAGGAATGACAGTACGAATGATAAAGCATTGCCATGTAGAGTACTTTCACGTTCATATATTTTATGCTGAAGTGCTGATCTCTTGAAGGAAGGGAAATCTCCGTGGTATCTCATTTGAGAATCGTTCTAGTCTCATAGATCACACTGGTCCCCGTCTTCAACATCGGTGTCACACATACCAGAGATTGATTCTCGTTGTTTATGCTGCAAATGCTGGCATATAGCCCATGTGGAAGAAACACAACTGAGTCCTGCTAGAACATCTGGTAGCAAGATTAGAAACACGTAGAGTCCCCAGTGGCCTAGCATGAACGTGAATAGACTGTTGAGGTAGCCACCGTCTGGAGCCATAGTGAAAGCCACACACTCGAAGGACACGAGTCTGAGTCCCAAGAAGACAGACGCGGTGATATTGGAGTACAGCACCCAGGATAGACACTTCTGGTATCGGAAGATCTTCCACTTCATCGAGATAATGGCAGCATAGATCAGCAGGCATCCTAAAACAGTGAACTCAAAAAGGTAGATGATAGATGTTGCCTCCAAGAAAACGATCCCCAGATCAGCATGGCTCTTCATGAGTCCATTAGCAACGTTGAACATCGACATTGCAAGCATATCGATCAGCACGAACCCAAATTCCATTGCATCCAATCTCCCCTGTTTGGTGAGAAAGTGACGGATGGTTTTTCTTGCCGAGTCTATGGTACGAGGAGTCTTGAGGATAGGGCGTGGGTGAAGAGTCCTGTTTAGGAATTGCAAAGTGTCAAATATTATCAAGAGAAGAAACCCTGGGGAGAGACCATTCATAACAGAAGCAGCAAGAAAGAGACCTGTGCTGGCTGTATCGGGGATCGAGTCTTTCTACTCCTTCAGTATGGCAATGTAGAGACCACCCGAGACAATCTTTGTGGCTAAGTTCAGGACGTTGAGAATGATCACTCGATCAAACAATTTGAAGTTTCGGCGGCATATCTTGTAAAGAGGGTACACCGAGAGGAGAAATAAGCAGATGTAGATAGGCAAGCTGGCGTAAGCGACTCGCTCCCAGATTGTGAGAGACGTGGTTGGTACCAGTCGTGTCATTGAGCCGCTTTGATGTCCGAAGGAAAACCCTTCGGTAGAAGTTGTACATGCAACTTGATGGACATAGTTGGCTTTAAATAGTACCGGAAACTCCCTTGAGTGACGATAGCGGTAGGGATTGTGGCTGTGTGGTGAAGCTGTAAAAGCTCAACTTCAATAGGTTGTATGCGGGACCCATGTGGAAGTGACAGGAAACTGTCTCTTCTGTTGATGTCCTTCACTAAAGCGTAGGAGAAATCACACTCTTCCAGCGAATAATTTGATAGCTTTGAGACTATCTGGAGTGAAAGAGGTGAGTAGTAATGCACATAACCACACGAGCCTCGGGTGCTTGATACCCTGAGCAACTCCTGCGGGCTTCTTTTGAAACGGTAAAATATTGAGCGTGCCGCGTTAAGTTTGAACTCCACAACTGTACAGAACTTTCGCAGTTCGACAAGATCTGATCTCAGGATCCTGGGCTTATTGACAATCTCGAAAAGGTAAAGAAGAATGGTTCTCTCCATCAACCCGTTTCTTCCACAAGCGCGTAGCTCCACAGCTGTGGAGGCTCAGCGTTCAATCGCTTTGGAGAAGTCACAAGAAGTGCGGACAAATATAATATAATAGGGCTTCACAAACATGAATCATGAATGGATAACTGAAATAGATACTGGATAGATCAATGACTCGTGTTGAATCTTTAATTGATTATTGGAGTAGTAGAAAGTTTGTACTGTTTGTTGAAAACAGTTTTTGTGATTATACAATATATTGATGTCGTTTGTTCAAACTTTGATGCGACGTTGTTCAAGAAGGGACTGTCAAGTGCAGGTTTATTCATACATGATCATGTATGATTGATGGGAAAAATAAGTGCTGATCAGTGTGATCAGTGATTGATGGCACTATGGCTCATTCATAAGATCATAATAAATTATTACGGAGAAAATGGAGTGTAAATAGCTATTACATGAATGATGTATGAGTAGGAGTCTGCGCGGATGGGCTAACGTAGATAAAGACACAATTAATAACAGCACTGATGGAAAAGCTAATAGTACAAATGGCTTAGTAGTGTATAGTGTATGAATACGACATTTTCATTTGATTGGTCTTTGTATCACATTTGTGTGATTAGTACTGGAGGGTTTATGAGGTAAGTGTCTGAATTGCCGAAAGAGGAAGGTAGTGAGCGCGCGGATTACGACAGTGAAGGGACTGCTTATTGATTGGAATATGACTATGGTGAGCTTAGATCACTATCAAAGACATCTGAAGACATTGCTGTGAATTGGTTTTGTATGAATCAGGATGTTTGCTTGGTGTAAGATGTAGTGGATGTTCAATCGCTTCACAGAACTTCGAGTTGAGGAGCATTAAAGCAGTTAACGAAAACTGAAAGTATACATATAGCTCATTAATACAATGAATGACACTATTGGAAAGTCTGAGTCATTTTCATTGAGTGGTGTTTGAGTTATTAGAGTTTGGGTGGTGAGGGGATGGCGAGGGAAGGTTGGACAAAGACTGGACATTGATTGATGAAAGGGTGGAGAACTCGAAAACGATGATCGGCGACTACCAACAATTAAAGTGACAATTTGGAAACTGTGTGTTTGTCTCGAGCCTAGAAAGTAAAAATTGAAGGTGCTACTGGCAAATTGGCAAATTCTCATCAGGCAGTGGGTGATCTGGTACATAGGAGGATGTGGGATATAAGACAGCTTTTGACGAGACATTAGATTTCAAAGTAATGTATTATCATTTATTAGACGTTTGGAAGACACTTTAAGTGTGTCGAAAGTTTTGAAGATAAAAAATGATAGAGCTACTATGAAAGTAGGGAACAAGCAGTGTGGGAGTAGACATGCGCACAGAAGGCGGCAGATAGTGAAAGCACACATGTGAAACAAAACTCAAGCTTAGTGTAAATAGGGATGATATGGCTATTTAGATGATTGGTACTGATTGCAGGTGTATTGGATGGATATCGAGAGTTCTGCGGAGAGCTTTTGGTGTATGAGTCTTGACTGCCGAAACAGGAAGGTGCTATAGTTCAGTGGTGAAGGCAGACGAGACTGACTCAGTGTGTCATACTATTAACTAGTGGACACGGAGAAACTTATTTGAATGTTTTACAGAGCTTGTGATAGGTGTTTATTGAAGTGTGTGTAGAAAGAGTTGTCTTCATAGTGGGAGGTGGACGCACAGTTGCATTCATACATGGCACTCTTCTCTTGATATACAAGTGACACACCTGTAAGTTCTTACTTGGAGTCCTGTGAGTTCAATAGACTATATAGTGTTTATGATATTCATTGGAGCTCTTTGTTGTGTGGTATAGATTGTAGGTGGTAAAAGACATGGAACTCACTCTTAGTAAGTCGTATGAAGCAGATGTGCAAATGAATTAGGTATCAGTAAAGGTGGTGAGAGACAATATATAAAAGTGAAATAACTGAGCAAGTTTCTGTTGAGTGTGATACAAATGTTGCTGGTTCTGCTATTTAGTTGCTGATAAAGGATAGCTATGTACTCTGTGATAACGAAGCTGTACACGGACGCTCACTTTGGCAGTCACTCAGTAATAAAGGTGCTGGTGACACTGGGAATAGCAGCATATGATGTTCTCAAGGGTATTTGGGAAAGACAGGACGCATTTGGGTGGCTGGTATACTAAGTTTGGGCAGCTGGCATACTTTTCTGGGTGGACTTGTCTGTCTCTCTAGTCTTTATATTGGCTGGAAAAGCATAAACGGTGACTAAATGTGTTGGAAAAGAAGCATGATAGAGCTTATTATGAAGCAGTCGTGCAAGAATACTTATTTGGCACTTTGTAAATGTATTCTGAAAGGTTTTGGGTCAGATTATAGGTAGATACACTCTTGAGCGGTACAAGGTGGTACGTGATTGACTCGATAAGATGTCTCAAAACTGAACGAGATTGTAGAGAGTCATTTGGTATTGACTTTTCATCA